>JAVYIG010012008.1:0-56508 GCA_035222895.1 Strongylocentrotus droebachiensis | reverse complement strand
AGTTAAGTTTTTTTGACTTTCCAGTTTTCTCTTGAAATCTTTAACAGGTTTTGTATTGTTCTAGTCAGTTCCAAGTGAAATATTCTAAATAGATGCAACTAGTAGGAACATTGCCAAATTTAATTCTCTATCATCAATTCTCTGTGTGCGTTCTAAAATATGTTGTATTCATTTCCTTGTTCACCAATCACATTATTATTACCATTATTACTATAATCATTATTATCATTATCATTATTATTACTGGTAGTATTATGAATTTTATTTTGTCTTTAACCATCATCATCATCATCATATGATTAGTATTATCAACATTATCGTGTCCTACCCCTTACTACCTCGGCAATTTTCCCTAGGAAAAGGACCCCCCCCCCCTTCCCTCAAGACAGTTAGGTTTACCTCCAAGGGTATAGCAATGGCCCCCACCTTTTCAAGTAGCCCCGAAGTGCCCCATTTCCAATCATGAAAAAGTGTGATAAATGCCTTTGCCTTCTGTGTTTCTTACTGCCACTTACAACATGTGCCCTAAAGTCCTGTGAAGTGTCATCTACAAAGGTTTTAATCCAGCCAAGTTCTTTTCCTCTTATCCCGTAGTGTAAGTTTCTTGAGCAGTCGAGTATGCGGAACGCGATCAAACGCTTTTGAGAATGAACAGCATTGACTTGCTTATTTATATTAAAATATTTTGCGATGTCGCTGATTGTAGATACTAGTTGAGTATCACACCCCCTCCTTTTACGAAAATTTACTTGTTAACTTCCTCGTCAGCTATATATTTCCGTTACGATTGTACTGGGTAGACAGAAAGGAGTTTTTCTTACAAGGAAATACTTTCTCAGTGCAAAATGACATATTCATATTCAAGTTTAAAGTGTTTCCGCTGCTATATTTTTGCTGTTTAATGTCTTTTCTGATGTTCAGGTATCTTGTATGTGGTATGATATAGATATCCCTTGATAAAGTTGTCGTTTAAATACAATAATAATACTAGATCACATTTATAACGCGCCTAATAATTTGTTTCGGATTCAGGCTTACCCGCACACAATACATGCACATTCTCCACTCCCTGGGGGGGGGGGGGGGGCATTTCGGCCAGTCGCCATTTTACAAGCGCACACTTTCACAATTTCACTGTGCTCATCCCACTCACAGAATTTATACGAAAATCAACTACAGGGCTATTTCGATTCCATGTTGTGAAAAATAGTATTAAAGCATGCCTGAATTACGGAATTAGTCATTGTAATGTTCCCACATTTCAAAAAATATGGGACTAGGCTTTTGAAAACGCGTTTGTTGAAAAAAGTAAATACATTATACATACTTCAAATCAAATCATCATGATCGGAAAGCTTCACATAGAGTGGAGAGTGAGTACAAAATTATGAATCGTATTCGATGGAATATTAGTAGGGTGATCACACTGCCTGTGCACACAGTCTGCCCCCATTTTTTTGAAATCGCAAAATTACCGAAAAACCTGCCAGAAATGGTCAAATTGGCAAAAATGGCAAAATTCGACAAAGTTGACAAATTAATTCATCACTTTCTCGGACACAAATAATAAATTAATTTATCAGACACTAAAATATCATCTCTGTGGTAAAAAATACAAGAAAGAAAATTCCATTCCAAAATAACCATTTTTGCGAATCTGCAGATATGAAAAATAACTAAGTCCGCCTAATTAATATTGGAACGACCTGCCTCATTACATCCTAGACGCCCCCAGCATACTGTAGATATTTTTAAGAGAAGGCTCTGCGACTTTTTCACAAACAACACCAAGCGGAAATATAAGTCCACCAGGTCAACCTCCAGGTCAGTCCTCTGACGCGATGCGGGATCCCGCTTTGTCGGAGTACAAATCCGGAACCAGAATAAATCCAGAAATATTCAATTCAACCGGTATTAGAAACAACAGTTTGGATATTCATTTGCAATCGTGTTTCTGCTGACATTGAACACGGCATTCCTACCGTCAGGCTAATCAACTTTAGGGAGTTACGATTGGATGTTGAACTAATCTCTAAGATAAAGAGGCTCCTAACCAACACATGAATTTAATCAAGACGAATATGACCGGAATATTAAACTACGTTTGTGCAGTTATTCTGTCAATCTATGTGAGCAATTCATATGGACGTGGCTGGCAAGACAGAAGTACTAATAGTAAGTCGTATATCCTCTGCTCCGTAAATTTATTTTATAGGACTATATTGTTTTACCATGAAGTCATAGTATTAATTTGGGAACGTGATATTTAGACATGCAGCTGTTTTGTAGGCCTTTTTGATAGTGTGAAGATAGTTGATAGAAAATGAATATACAGTGTATCATTTACTACAATTCCATGACTGCATAATTATAACTGGTAGCCACAATTAAAAAAAGGTTATTTTGGGATAGGATTTTGATAAATTTCCATTCATCAAAAGGCATTACTATATAATTTATTATGTATAATTCAAAGAGGAGATTCACATAGAATAGTCATATAATAAATTGAAATATGTAATCTGGTACAGAAGGGAAAGGTTTTTCACAATTAAAAAGGGGGCGATCTGGAGTATGAGAAAAAAGGAAATAGTGGAGCAATGTGGCGTCCACCCCCCGCCCCCGCTGTCTCTGCTAGTATGTTACATGTAGAAAATTAAACACTTTGTTATATTATTCACTTCTTACAGAGACGATTTGCAAGAATAATAACTATATTTGGTAATCAGAGGTAAATCTGTAAAGCCCCTTTTCGCATAAAAAGTTGCATTTAAACGCAACTTGATTTTTAACATAACATATGGATCGCGTATTTGAGACTTTATTTTTTATTTGTTTAACTGTTTTATGCAAAAGGGTCTATGTCTTGTTTAAATTCGCACTAGTGCGTGCTGGACTCGAACCCGGACTCAAATGTGGTGAACTCGGACACAAACTGCTCTGTGATTATTTATCTTCATTTTCTTTTTTTTCCCAGTCGACTTGCAGGCTGGGGAGCAGAGATATATTCAGTCTCCTAACTATCCGTCCTCTTACCCCAACTACGCCGACGTGGGATGGCTAGTGACAGTCCCTAAAGCCTATCAAGTAATGCTTCATTTCATCGATTTTAAAACGCATTATTATGACACTCTTTTCGTGTACGATGGATGGACATCGTCCTTCTTCAGTTTAACGCAGAGGGCATCTCTATACGGAAGTACTATTCCACTTCCAGCCGATATCATTTCACAAGGATCATATCTCTCTGTTCGTTTCGTTATTTTGCCTCTACAACTAAAGGATTCCAGGCTCGACTAAGTGCTAAGTTACGAAGTGAGTAAGATATGTTTTATTCTAAGTCTCTGTTAAACATCAAAACGTAATGTGCCCGCAGTATATCAAAGCCCAATGTCGGTATGAAATCCCCGCTGTACTCGGTTTTTCTTTGTTTCTTTGTTTCTTTCTTTCTTTCCTTTTGCAAACTAAGGAATCCAAAGTGCAAAATCCTTCAATTTCGTAAATGTCAATATTACTCATTAAAACTGTCGAATAGATTCACTCAAATTAGTAAATCCACAATTTTACTCTGAGTGCGTCCTTAAAGGGATAGTTTAATTCTGTTGCAGCGGGCGCTTTGTTTTTGTGAGATAATGAAAAACTGAGTGTCAAATTTGAAAGAACATACAATTCGTCCTTGTTTTCACGAAGTGACGGTAGTGAGGAAAATCGTAACGCAAAGTGAATGCAATTTTTTTTCACTACCGTCACTTCGTGAATTTAAATGACAAAATTATCTTTGTTTAATCAAAATTGGTTCATAGACGGCTGAAATTTCGATAAATATAACGATTTCTAATACTTGTGTACCACCACAAATATTAGATAAATTGAAAAAGCCGTTGAAAAAACGAAATAGCGCCTTTTACGTCGTATTTCAGCCACTGCCGATGTTGGCTTTTTTGTTGGCATTTCCGTGTTGGATATATTACGCCCATTTATTGGTATTTTTGATTAAATATTCAATTAACGGTCACGGTATTTTTTTTGAAAGTGGAGCTGAATTAGTATGATTGTATTGGTTAAATTTCACACATTTTGGGGTCGAAAATTACCCTCATAGCAATTTTAGGTTCTAAAAGGGCACTAGAAATGTCAGAGATAAGAATAAGAACAATAACCATGCACTTTGAAGGCATTTGCGGTCTGAAAACAGAACTCACCATCCCTTTAATACAAGGATTAGTGTACATATACAGTGGCGGATCCAGGGGGGGGGGCGGGGGGCCTGGCCCCCCCTGGGAAAAATAACATGTAAAAACACATGATTGGCGCTCAAGAGGGGGGGGGGGGGTGCAAATTTTCAAATTTTCGAGGGTCCAACAAAAAAAAGGCTGTAGTAAAAAAAAAAAACATAATCGGCTGGAAACTTACCTAATGTGAAAAGGACAAACGCCCATTTTACTGATTAACAATACCAGAAAAACATAACAATTCCTTTAAAAAGACCTATATTAGAAAATCATCGTGTTTTTATAACAATGGTCCCATTCATTGTAACAGGGGGGGGGGGGAATTATCAAACTCGCTAACTTATTATATAAATGTCACAATTTTAACCCAATTTTAGAATGTGAGTAAAGAAATCTTCATTTCATTACATTTTCATTCAAGATAATAAAGGATCTCATCTATAACGTTTTCTAATCGTCTGATTTGATTTTTTTTTTTAATTCCTTCATTTTGTCATATTTTAAAGATAAAGTTGAGTTCTGGTCATGCGATTGCTTTGTGACAGTATCGGTGTGGAATTGATCAGAAAAAGTTGATCATCTAGCATATATAAGTATTGGTCTGTACTGCAAGGTTCTCGAATCATCAAAATGATAAGAAATTTGGGGTGTTTCCATTTACTGTACCACTTCTTTCTGACCTACCTGACACACTTTAATCTGACACACTTTTTTCCTATTCATTTTCTACACAGAGGCATTTTCAAGAGCCATGATCTGTGATTGGCTTTTTTGCTAGTGAATATTCATGATTATGCAAATTATTAAGATCGCAAGCACAGTTCATATCCTTTGTTTTGGTCTTGCGAAAAATACGATCAACTTTTCAAAAAGTTCCTGAAAATGACACTTTGAGCGAGAAATTTTTATAATGAGTCAGCTTTGTAATTTCTGAGGTATGCATGTTGATTTGGTCATATTGAAATGTTTTGAAACGGACGTATATTTGTTCTCAGGACCATGTTTTGAGGGGGTAAACAGGGTTGATTTTTCCCCCAATGACGGTGATCGCAGCTATATGTTACTGCACGACTGCTAGCCACGGCTGTCGGGCCGGAGCCACTCCGTGCCACGGTCAGCTGATCGACCTGCTGGGGCCTAATCATGCAACATGTGTCTGCACAGGACTTGTTTGTAGCGTCAGAATTAGAAGTTCAGCCGTAGGTCTAGGCCTACATTAGTATAAGTTGTACAGTGTTTCTGCACATGGTAATGTAGGCCTGTAGAGCTACGGCTGAACTTCTAATTCTGATGCTACAAACAAGTCCTGTGCAGACACACGTTGCATGATTAGGCCCCAGCAGGTCGATCAGCTGACCGTGGCGCGGAGCATAATCATGAATATTCACTAGCAAAAAAGCCAATCACAGATCATGGCTCTTGAAAATGCCTCTGTGTAGAAAATGAATAGGAAAAAAGTGTGTCAGATTGAAGTGTGTCAGGTAGGTCAGAAAGAAGTGGTACAGTAAATGGAAACACCCAGAAATTTGGCCCAATTCTGGTAAAGTTATAACTTTACAAGCAGGTAACATAGCACTGTAGACAGAAATATGTATATGAGAGTACACGAACATCAGTGGCATAAAATCCGTCCCGATTGTGATGCTGTTACATGCTATATTTAGAATATTAAGGGATTTGAAGAGCCATGCTTTTCAGGGAAGATTGTTGTATACGCTGTCTTTCCACACTTGCATAACAACAATGATAATGCTCACAACTTATTTTTCACGTCTTCCCAGAACTCAACCTTCTCTTTAAAGGTACTATGTCCCTTTTGCAGCCAACATCAAATTCTGTACAACTTTGCTGGAATTATGAATATGTCATGTATGTCCTATCTGTAAAATTTAGACTGTGAAATTTAGACGTTAGCAGTGTCCTACTATTCAAATTATGCAAGGAAACCCGTTTAGTTGCTAGAATTCACTGTCAGACACTATTGAGTGACTGACTGGCTTGTTTTCTTCTTTGGTAATAACATACATGAGCTGTTAAGGGTACATGAGCATTTTTCTACATCAATAACCCACTTCTTGTAATGGCCAAAATTAAACTGATTGAATCTCTGCGCAGCATAAAATGTACGACCATTCAAAATCAATATAAAATCAGACTATTAATTACTGGCTCAATATAGCTCCTAAGTCGATTCGACAACTAATAGTCGTTATTTTCCCACTTTCATTTTTTAGCCTGCAAATGGGAAATAGTACCTTTAAACGCAAATGTAAATATACTTTCATCCAAATCCCTTGATGTTGCAGCTATAATTTTGAATACGGAAGGAGCGAAAGTTCTCGATTCACCCAACTATCCCGAAGCATACGATGATAATATCGACGCAATATGGCAGGTAGTCGCTCCCGCAGGATACAGAGTCAGGATTCGTTTTACCTATTTTTCCACCGAGAAAAATACCGACGTTGTAGCTGTACACGAAGGATGGACATTGGAAAACTCGAGGTCTACTTGGAGGGCGTCTTTGTCTGGATGGTCTAACCTAGCCAACCTTACATCACAAGGATCCTATCTTTGGGTTTGATTTACCAGTGATAATCGGATTAGGTATAGAGGCTTCCAGGCCTTGCTAAGTGCTGAGTTACGAGGTGAGATATATATTATGTTTACCAAGTTGAGTGTATGAGATAACAACTACCCACAAAATAAGGCTATTGTAAACAAATTAATCAGTTCAAAGAAGATCAAGCAAACATTTTTAATGTGATTCTGCGTAGTCTAAGTATAAACATTGGAGCCACTTGATAATTTTACATTGATTATCAAAGAAAAATAATTATATAGTTCTTTCTGAAAAATATGGATCCTAGTATAATGCAAATACAGTCAATACTACTAATGGTACTAATGTTACTACTTTTATTACTAATACTAATGATAATCATAATAATGATACTAAACATAACATTAAAAATAATATCGATAAAGGTTCTCATAATAACAGTAATCATAATGAAAATTATATTAATAATAATATTGATAATAGTAATATAACGATTAAAAAACAATAATACACATACTGGCGACAATAAAGTTTCTTTCTGGGGCCAGAAGGGCGTTGACGCATGCACTTTAAAGCCCCACTGCACTACTTATAGCTACTTGCGCCCTCTATATAGCAAACAATGCCTAAGCGGTGACTGTTGGTCCCCCATGGTCCCCTTTTTCAAAAGTTAATTGAGAGCTGATTTGATGAGATAACCACCTGTCAGTGACCATGCAGGGAGGTATAATCCCTCCTGAGCAAAACTAGTGCAGATAGGCTTGGACGGAAAGTAAACACAATTCTTGTTCTGAACTCACGAAAATCCTTCAAATAAATATTTTCTAGAAAACAATAAAAACAGCTCTCTTCAGCAGGTGATATCATAATTCAAGCATCGTCGGGTAATTGACTTCAATTCTCAATTTCAATTTATTTTATTTTCACATTCTGATAAAAATCACAATAACAAACATTTACAACACAAAGTCAATTCAAACAAATAACACAACAGAACAGAAGAATCAAAATGTGGGGGGGACAAACAAAGGCCAAAGGCATATCAAAGGCTTGTCCCCAAACTATATAAATAATTAAGTATAAATTAAGTGGTACAACAGGAAGACATACAAAAAACAAGGCAGACGTACCGCTTTGCAGACTCTTAAAACCAACTGTTTCTTTAACACGTATACATGCCTCGCAATACTATTAACGCAAGTTTAGAATTTTTCCAGTAATCATCAATAATGTAGTTTTGTCTATTGTTATAACACAGCTATTATTTTAAATACGGAAGAGACAGAAGTTCTTACATCCCCAAATTATCCTGAGCCATATGAGAATAATATCGACACGATATGGTATGTGAGAGCTCCTGCGGGACACCGAGTTTCGCTTCGTTTTAGCAATTTCACCACCGGGGAGAATAACGACACCGTAACTGTGTGCGATGGGTGGACATCGGATTATTCCAGGTCAACTAGGAAGGCGTCTCTATTTGGACCATCCATCCCAGACAACATTACCTCGATCGGTTCACATCTCTGGATTCAATTCACTAGTGATGGAATGTATGGGTATACAGGCTACCGGGCCCTACTTCATGCTGTGATACCTGGTGAGCTTAATAAAGATCTCATTTATCAACATACGACCCTATAATAATATTTATAGGTGTGAAAATAATAACATGCAATAAAATACAAGAACTGGCAATTATGAGAAATTTCAAATCACGATATTTAAAGTATGTTATGGTTAACAATATCTCATTTTTTTCTTCATCATGTTAACTAAGGTCTGAGTCGTTTCTGATGAGAAACATTTATTTTTAACGCTTCTTCCTTGTTTTTTTCTCATTATTTTGGTCCTACGATATTCAATATTATGCTCTGTCGCTCATATAGTTGGAATATTTTTCTTTTACCCCAATTTATGGAATTATTTTAAAAATGATTTATTCCTAATAGTTCTTGATAATAATATACGTTCTCAGATTTTATTGAATAATAATTTGCCAGTATTTGTTTTGCGTGACTGCTAAAGCATGTGTATGCTTATATGCTTATCAACTAGGGGACCTACGCCCTTAAGTCATAAATGACAGTAATGAGGATTAATGCCCCACAAAAGGGCACTAATATAGCATATCGACACGGTTTGATCCTGGGGCCTCACAGTTACGAGGCCATTGCTTTGTCACTGAACCATGACTGTACGCAGCGGGGGCTAGGGTAGGGGGCAGTCCACCCCAAACAAAAAATGCAATACATTTTCAATAATTCATTGCATTTTACCCCGGTCCCCAATATGAACAAATTCTCTGTGTGCCCATGCCTTGTGCCATAATGCATGGCCGTACAGAGAATTTTTCAAACAGATATAAAACACAAGTTACCTGAAGTTTACACAGGTAAATGTGTGAAGGGAAAAATCAGAAGTGGTTAAATTCAAAATTACTAGGCATTGCGGCGGACAACAATATTCTCTTTTAAATATCATAGGAAAATACATTGCTCTGATTAACATCGCGTGATTGTAAAAATTTGAAAACATGAAGCTGATAATTTTTCGGAAACTAATTAGGTGGTCTGTTATCAACAGACCACCTATTGATTTCGTCAGAATTTTCTTTCTTTATTTATTTATTATTATTTATTTTTATTTATTTCTCCACTTTTTTGTGCAACCGATTTCTCAATATCCATCCCCCTAATTTTTCTCAATTTTGACACAGTCATAGGTAATCATCATGAGACGTGACAGGAACATTTTCAAGGTCATCAGATTATCGTGACGTCATCCAGGCGCCATTTTGTGAAATCACATTATCCATTATATCTTCATGATGCGTACTCAAAGTTCATTCATATTCATATCACATATACTTCAGGTCAAGGGTCAACAGGTCATGTCATCAAAGGTCACATAAAGGTCATGACGCGCGCGTATGTGCGCGTCAAAATTTAAAATTGCTCAAAATCACTTAACTATTAAACGAGAGTACGAATCAGGTCATTTTAAGCATTTATAAATTTTCCGTCCGTAAGTGTCCCCGCGCGCGGTGTGCGCGCTCACAGCACGCGGAAAAGGTCAAATTCAAAATGTTTACATGATTTGGATTCCTCTTAAGGTAATTGACAATTTACATTAATTTCAGTCACTCTTCATATTTCATAAGGCCGTGAGCGTGCGTCAAAGTTCAAAATCCGCGCGTACTGCTATGGGCAATATAATGCAAATTTGATCAAAAACATGCCATTTTAAAAATCGAAATAGCTCTTCAGATAGTCCGTCGACCGCCAATTTTTATATCATGGTTGGAAAGAGCATGAGTTGGAGATATGATTTCATACCACCCTGACTCGTACAAAGTGAAACAAAATCTTCATATTTGCATCTAAACTAAAGAAAATGTATTTTGTTGATGACGTCATTTTTGTCTTTGTTTAAATGAGATTATCTCACTTATCGGTGATCGATTCTCTCCCAGATTTCGATATGTTGTAGCTGAGCTAATTTTCTACCAGAAATATGCCATTTATTTTTCATTTGGATGACGTCATCATAGTGAAATATTCGATTACAGGCGACAATGCATAATTTGTCATATTTGCGTGTTATGTCTATGGGAGGTCACTTTTTTCAAAACATGAATCTGCATGACAATGTGTTTTGACCAGTATCTCGGTTGTTATTCAACAGTTTTCTCCCAAATCTAAGTATGTTGTAGCTGAGACTATATGCTATCTAAATATTTCCTAATTTTTTTAAATCAGATGTCAGGATCATGCTCATGGTCATCATCATCATTAACATTATCGTTTTTATCATCATATAACATTATCATTATCATCACCTTTACTATCATGATCATCATCATGTTCATCATGATCATCATTGTTTACATGTCTTTATAACTTCTCCCATTCTCAAATCTGTCATAAGACATAGACAGACCACCTTATTCGTCTTCGTGACGAATTAAATTCTAGTTATCATTCTTTTTTTTATTACAGTGATAATTTTACAGACAAATGAGACACAAATCCTCACCTCACCAAACTTTCCTTCGGGCTACAATAACAACATCGACGTGGTATGGCATGTGAGGGCTCCTTCGGGATATTGCATCATGGTCCACTTCTCCGAATTCTATACAGAGTCTGAAAGGGATCTCGTTTATCTCTACGGCGGAAAGACATCAGAGTACCGGTCTGCAGGTCTGAGGGAAACTCTTTCTGGGACATCTGTTTCAAGGAATATCACCACGGTTGGAGCTTACCTTTGGCTTCGATTTACCAGTGATGATATGAACAACAGCTACTACACAGGTTTCAAGGCCATGCTTACAACCGTTGAGACAACCGGTAAGTAGCATGCGTCACAAGGCTTGTATCATAACTCTTAAAACCAATGTCTTTTTTAAATAACATAGTTCAATGAATGCCTCTATATGAATCTGAATAAAACGTGCGATTTAATTTCACATTTTTTATTGACACTGAATGAAGTGTTGAACTTCAGTTAAATCATGGCGTTGGTTGATGTACGGGTGTCTGCGGGGGAGGTGAAGGCGGTAGTGGAGGTGGTGGTGGAGGTGTGACCGGTACTTGTGGATGAGGGGTTTCCAGATGTCGTTGATGTATAATCCTGAGTCTTGGGGGTACGGTGTTGTTTGATGAATTTGGATGGCTTCTCGGATTCGGCGTGTATGCCAGTGCTTCATTATGGAGATGAGATGACTGTTCCCAATCGCTGAGTCTGAAGCTGGTTCTGTGCTCCTTGAGTCTTGTTTCCCGATTTCTCCCCGTTTCACCAATCATAGACTTTTCCACATTCGCATGGTATCTTGTAGATTCCAGGTTTCTTGGATGCTTGTCTTTGTGGGAGTGGAGTTTCGAATGGAGTTTGTTGGATGAACTGTGCAGGTCTTGGATGTCTGCTGTTTGAAGGATACGTTGAATCTTGTGAGAGGCTTAACCTATATAGGGTAGAAAAACAGTTTGTTTCGGTGGTGTGGCTGCGGGTTGGTTCTCTTCTGGGATGGTGTTGGCTGCGGGCTTGCGGGCGGGAGTCCTGGACTTGATGTTTTGTCTTGGGTATTTATTGATGGTAGTTAGGGCTGTGGTGACATGCTGGATTTCCTGGTCGAGATGGTCGGCATCGCTGAGTTGATGGGCTCGGCGGATGAGGGTGTTGGGGACTGATTGTAGTACGGATGGATGGTGGAAGGATCTGTAGTGAAGATATCTATCGGTGTGCGTGGGTTTCCTGTAGACTTGGTGAGCGGGCTTGCCGGATGGCGATTTGGTAACGAGGACGTCTAGGAAAGGGATGCTGTTGTTTTGCTCGGTCTCCATGATGAATTTGATGCTCGGGTGATGCTGGTTGATGTGGACGAGGAAGTGGTCTAAGTCACGTCTGCTATGCGGCCAGATGACGAATGTATCGTCGACATATCGGAGCCAGAGAGAGGGGCGTTGTGAGAGAGTATGGAGTGCCGTTGTTTCGAAGTGCTCTATGAAGATGTTGGCTATAAGCTCACGCACGCCAGCTATTCTCCACTCCTGACGACGGATAGTCAACATGTTCGAAACGTCGAGCCACTCCAGCTACCCATCCTCTCCAATCGGCGCTATAGTTCTCCTTAGAATTATAAGCTAAGAAAGATAACCAACAGTCGTTTTCAAGACTACACCAACAGTCCTTTTCAGGACTACACAGTACACACCCTCAAGAAAGATTACCGAGAGTCCTTTTCAGGACTCCTCAAGCCTCCCTCTCTCTCTCTCTCACTTGGTGCATCCGCAAGCCTACTGTATATCTACGTCACCATGCAATCCGATACTTATTAAGCAGCATTTCTTTTTTGTTACAGTTATCATTTTACAGGCAAATGAGACACAAAGCCTCACGTCACCAAACTTCCCGTCAGGCTATGACAACAACATCGACGTGGTATGGTATTTGAGGGCTCCTTCGGGATATCGCATCATGGTCCACTTCTCCGAATTCTATACAGAGTCTGAAAGGGATCTCGTTTATCTCTACGACGGAAAGACATCAGAGTACCGGTCTGCAGGTCTGAGGGAAACCCTATCCGGACGACCTGTCCCAAGGAATATCACCACGGTTGGAGCTTACCTTTGGCTTCGATTTACCAGTGATGATATGAACAACAGCTACTACACAGGTTTCAAGGCCATGCTTACAACCGTTGAGACAACCGGTAAGTAGCATGCGTCACAAGGTTTGTATCATAACTCTTAAAACAAAGTCCTTATCAAAACAACTTAATTCCATGAATGCCTCTATATGAATCTAAATAAAACGTGCGATTTAATTTCACATTTTTATTGACACTGAATGAAGTATTGAACTTCAGTTACTTCAGTTAATACTTCAATGAAACAATAGTTTATGTGAATGCTAAAGAATATTCAACCTCAGAATTTAATAATTTATTAATAACATTTAATTTCCGCTTAAATGTTTGTAGGTCCGTCGGTAGATTTGTTGTTTCTGCCAAACTGAATGTTCAGTTCAAACAGAAATTATGCCACAGAAACCAATGAACGATAGGTCCGTACAGATAATGACTGATCCGCAAAGATCTGGCACATGTTCTGTATGTAATTTACTTTATAGTTATGGAGATTGTCCTTAGCATTTCAGTTCAAGAGCTTTAATACACCACTCGACTACGAATCGATAGTCTATTTGCGGACGAATCCGAAACCTTTTTTTGGCCCATTAAACCCTGCTTCAGGGGTCGCATCTGTATACAGAGAAAGCGCCTAGACTTGATTAGTGAATGTAAATGTCTGAACGTCCTTGTACAAGAAAATCTACATTATGACACTTTCCACCGAGGTGAAGTAAATGGGTACCTGGAAGGAAGAAATTCCCTGAATGATTTAGCGCATTATCATGCCGACTCGGCTACATGCAGAGTTATAATGTTATACTCTGTATCAGGACCAGTATAGTATATTTTCATTTTACTACTGTGAAAATATAAAAACTGAATGCTTTGCGAAAAATAAATGATTATTCGCTTTTTTACAGTTAACATTTTACAGGCAAATGAAACAAAACAACTCACGTCACCAAACTTTCCTACCCGGTATGATAGCAACATTGACATTGTGTGGCATGCGAGGGCTCCTTTGGGATACCGTATTATGGTCCACTTCATCGAATTCAACACAGAGTCTGGCAGAGATTTCGTATATGTCTACGACGGAAAGACATCAGAGTACCGGTCTTCAGATCCAAGGGACACTCTTTCTGGACGATCTGCTCCAAGGGATGTCACCACGATTGGAGCTTACCTCTGGATTCGCTTTACCAGTGATAATAGCTATTTTTCCTCCTACTCCTACACAGGTTTCAAAGCCGTGTTAACGACCGTAGAGACAACTGGTGAGTTATCTGAATAAATCATGCAATTTATTGCAAAAATGTATTAAGACTGTTTAATAAAAGTTGTGCATTGCAGTTTTATTTGTGAAATAATATTTTGTGTAAAAGTTTGAAAATATTCTACCTTAGAATTGGATAATTTATTAATAAATTTGTTTTCCAAGAGGGTGTTACAATTCTGAATATATTTTGTGATCCGTCGGTACATTTTTTAATTTTCAACAGGAATTGTTGTTTTCCTTTGCCAAACTTTCCTCCACCAACATGACAAAAAGACAATAACCTGCATCTGCATACTGCGATAATGGAACGTTTTAGTGACCTTTGAACAAGTGTGACACCAATGGTGTAAATGTCGGTTGACATCCAAATATAAGTTGATTCATGTTGATGTACAGGGTTGTATACAACTCATATTTTGTTATTCAAACATCTAAAAATTAATTTCATAGATTTTTGATTTTGTTTGTTTGTTGTTGAAATAATTTGCACAGACCTGCTAAGCTCCACCCTAAAGAAATCTCCAGATTGCATTTATCTTGTGACATCATCTGTCAACCATTAGTGAGCTAACAAGAAACAGTGGTAGGTAACTTCCCCCAGCTCAGCTCATGCTCACAAAAGAATTGCATTCTTTCATACAAAACCCCCAAATTACCTTTCTTTTCTGGCGCACGTCTAACATAGCAACTCCTATGTTGGTATTGTATGGTCTATTGTATTAAACAGGTGGTCAGCTCTGGTGAAACTACATACCACTGTCTCTTGTGAGCTTACTAATGATCGACAGATGGTGTCACAAGATGAACGAGACCTGGAGCATTTTTCAAGGGTAGAGCTTAGCAGGTCTGATTTTTTGTTTTAAACATCTAAAAATCGATGAAATATATTTAGATGTTTTGACAACAAAATATGAGTTGTATGCAGACCTGCATATCAACATGAACCAACCTATATTCGGATGTCACCCGACCTTTAAGTGAATATACTTCTCCGAATAAATGCAGGATTAGGTAATATATGTCAAACAAATACTGGGGAGCAGACATTATATCTTGTAATTTAAGGAGAATGGTGATATTCCTAAATATGTTTTCATATTTTATTTTCACTTTTATTAGTCTGTTATCGAAACTACAGTTATAATGTTGGATACGATTGAAACGGAATACGTATCTATTCCAAGCGTCCCTGGATACTATGACAATAATATCGACATCGCCCTTCAAGCGATAGCGACTACAGGCTTCCGAGTCCATCTTCTTTTTCGCCGTTTCGAAACTGAGGAGAATTCAGACTTCGTATACATCTATGAAGGATGGACATCGGATTTCTCGAGGTCAACATTGAGGGCGTCTCTGTCGGGATGGTCTATCCCAGAAAACATTACACCAATTGGATCTTACCTATGGATTGGATTAGATTCGCCAGTAATGAAGTAATCAGATTCAGAGGTTTTCAGGCATTGCTCAATGCAAAAATACCAGGTGAGTTTCATACATTTCATAAAACCGACTACATGTAAAATTGATTACAATATATATACAGTTTTTGTTGCACTTTTCACAAATCCGTCATTTGAAGGTTAGGCAATCGTCAAAAAATGACCAGAAAAAATAAATTGAATGGATATTAGAATTATATAAAGATGTCTTTCGGGAACATTTTACACAACGGGAATTTCGAAAAATCTTTTCAATGTGATGATCATTTTTTTGTAATTTGTGTAACTTCTTGTAATACTTCACCAACAGCCTCGCCAAAAACTACACCCAAAAAAACCTCAACAACCTCGCCAACAACCTCACTAACAACCACGCCAACGACCTCTCCAACGACCCCATCAACAGCCTCGCCAAAAACCACATCAACAGCCTCGCCAACAACCCCACCAACAAACTCTCCAACAAACCAACCAACGACCTCTACAACAACCACATCAAGAGCCTCGCCAAGAACCCCACCAACAGCCTCGCCAACAACCCCACCACCAACCTTTCCAACAACCCAACCAACAAGCTCTCGAACAACCTCTATAACAACCACATCGACAACGTCGCCAAAATCTCAACCAACAACCTCTCCAACAACCCAACCAACAGCCTCGCCGAGAACCACATCAACAGCCTCGCCAACAACCCCACCAACAACCTCTCCAACAACCTCACCAACAGCCTCGCCGAGAACCACATCAACAGCCTCGCCAACAACCACATCAACAGCCTCTCCAACAACCCTACCAACAGCCTCGCCAACAACCCAACCAACAACCCAACCAACAACCCCACCAACAACCCAACCAACAACCCCACCAACAACCTCCCCAACAACCCAACCAACAACCCAACCAACAACCCAACCAACAACCCAACCAACAACCCAACCAACAACCCAACCAACAACCTATCCAACAACCTATCCAACAACCCAACCAACAACCCAACCAACAACCCAACCAACAACACAACCAACAACCCCACCAACAACCTCTCCAACAACCTCTCCAACAACCCAACCAACAACCCAACCAACAACCCAACCAACAACCCCACCAACAACCCAACCAACAACCTCCCCAACAACCCAACCAACAACCCAACCAACAACCCAACCAACAACCCAACCAACAACCCAACAACCCAACCAACAACCTATCCAACAACCTATCCAACAACCCAACCAACAACACAACCAACAACCCCACCAACAACCTCTCCAACAACCTATCCAACAACCCAACCAACAACCTAACCAACAACCCAACCAACAACCCCACCAACAACCTCCCCAACAACCCAACCAACAACCCAACCAACAACCCAACCAACAACCTCTCCAACAACCCAACCAACAACCCAACCAACAACCCAACCAACAACCAAACCAACAACCTATCCAATAACCTATCCAACAACCCAACCAACAACCCAACCAACAACCCAACCAACAACCTATCTAACAACATATCCAACAACCCAACCAGCAACCCAACCAACAACCCAACCAACAACCCAACCAACAACCTCTCCAACAACCCAACCAACAACCCAACCAACATCCCCACCAACAGCCTCACCAAGAACCTCAACAAGAGCCTCTCCAACAGCCCAACCAACAACCCTACCAACAACTCTGTCAAAAACTTCGCCAACAAACCCAATAACAACCCCGCTTTCAACTTCAGCGGAAGCGTCAAACCTGACTCCGGTAGCAACAGAATCAAATATCGCCGAAAATATACAAGGTGAGATGATTAATTCCGTATCAAAATCATCGTTTTTTCCCACTTCGGATTAAACTTATATCTACAATTTCCCACATCTATTCTTATTTAGCCGAAGTGTTTTTTTCCCATCATGGTAAATTTATGTTTGTCGTTTTTTTTTACGTCTGGTAGTTTTTAACAAGAAAGAGGTGGTTGCTCATAAAATATTTTTGCTGAAAAAATGGAAGACGACATTAGGCTTATTGCAATTATATCGTTTCGGTATTATCCTCATTACCATCATTATAAGTAATAAGGTTTAGAATTTTCTGGAGAGTACCAACTCAAGTTCAACATTGTAAACATGATTATTAGGTCAATTATTTCATGTTTTAGAGTACTAAAATCAACTAATATTCTACCTGGGTGCAACCCGATAAGATATTCAAAACATATATAACTGTATGGACTGCTCTAATCATCATGATTATAATTTATATGATAATATTATAACAATGACTTGAGTATTTAACCATTAATTGTGTTCATATCATACATGTTTGTCTTTCGAGAAAGATTTCTTGCAATATCACACTTAAAAAAATGGAAGATATTAACCTCAACAAGCTTAAACAGGAAGCCCACTAAAAGGCCTCTAATTGCTTTCTTCCTTATCAGGATTGAGTATCTATGAGATTTTAAACAAAATCCTGGATTTAGCTCAAGCTACAATCATAATTATGAACCTTTAGGTCAGTCAGGAATCCCATGACGTTTACAAGCCGATCGCCCGTCTGATTATAAAGAAATGTATGACTGGAATTCGAAATTTCAACACAACAGTCTATTGGGGGAAATGAGTATGGTAAAACCGAGACACTCAAAGAATTTTACTTTTTTGAGGCACTTCATTATCATTTTGAAGCGCAATTTGTTTAGGGCTTCAATATTACACCATATCACAGACGCTGATAACACGTAGGGTCATGCACCTCAGGCTTGGTATCGTTAAACAATGCCTTTAAAATGTCATGGTAATATGAATTTACCACTTTAAAACAGAATCTATTTTTTGTTTCATTATCTGTGAAGAGGTGGATAGGAGGGATATCTATATAACGACACCACGTCCATTTACGAAATGTACTCATAAATGGTCAAAACGTGACTTAAAATGTACCATTTCTTAACTCAGATCCCGAGTTCCGAAGGCAGTGACTAAGCCCGTTGACAAAGACGGTGACGACCCCGATTTGTACAACAACCCAGTCTACTGTTCCAACGATGAAGTTCTTCCTATTTCAGAAGTTAGAGATTACAATGTCTACTAAGTGACGAATAATACTGGTGTGGATGAAGGGAATTGCGAAGATTTAGACTCCAAGATGAGCCGTGAGGATGTAAGGCAGCACCTAATCACATTGATTTTGTGTAGAAATTTCCATTTTATATATATGTATGTGTATGTGTGTATTTGTAGGGCTTGTATGTTTTTTTTCTGTTGTTATACGAGTTTTCTTTGGGGCAAAATAAGTTATGTAATTTCAAATCTGAATTATGTTCATAACATGGTTAAATTACTTTTGGGGGAAATATAGTCGACAAGTTCATTTATTTGGGTTTTTGTAACTTCTCTTTTTCCATTATTGTTTAATGTACTTATGTATATTCTAGTGAAACATTTTGCATGTTATTTACAGTACTATTTGCAAATGTATGTGTTCTTTTAATGTGATTTTTATGGAAATGAATAAACTAAATTGAATTGAATTGAATATTTCGAGATAGATCAAAACCAATATGACGCATCCGGGACAATAGATAAAGTCACTTTGGAACCGATATACAGCGATAAATTAAACTCGGAATTTCAGTGAAATTATGGCAGCCACATCTAGCTATAAATCTTGTTTATGATAGACACGCTGTGATGACAAAGTTAAATGCGTTATCATTAACTATGTAAAGGATAAACAAGTGAGTGCTTTGCTACTACAATAATATTCTCTTGGGTGAGTGCAGTATTTGTACATATGGCAGTTAAAATTCGTACTATATCATTAATTCCAGATAAAACGAAACCGAGATTTATCAATGTTAATCAATTGTTAATCACAATTATAATTAATAAATGACACATATTTGTAAAGCTTATATCCCCTTCTTTTATTTGATGCAACTCATGTAATGCTTCTTTTACGCATGGATGATTAAAAACAATTTGAAGAAAGGGGACTACAAATTCATTTGGAGAACGGTATCTGAATTTCAAAGAGAAAATCGGATTTTTAGCCCTTTCATATGACACCTCAATCAGCAAAATGTGCCAGGAATAATAAAAAAAAAAAAAAATCTTCAATTTTTGAGTCCTCCACAGGCTATTTATCAATAATCTTCACAGAAATAAACAAATCAAATATATGTGCATGTTGAAACACATTCGAAATAATCTTTCTATACAAACAACAATTGTAGAAACTGCCACTTTAAAGCAAAGTGTCTTTCCATTCTAGATAGATGTACAATATATTTCTCATCTTTATAATATTGTAAAACTTTCTTTTTCAACTTATCAAAAAGCCGAACAATACTATTCAGTTTACAAATACACATCTGTTGTTTAATTAATATAACAACGCAATTTAGGGCATCGTTTCTCTTATCTTCAAAGCCAAAAATTATATTTTGTAAAGTGAACAAAATTCTAATTTGATTTCATAAATCCAGATTGAGGTTTCATTCCAAATCTTTCTACTTATCTCACATTCATAACAGAAATGTACTATATCTTCTATTTCTTTTCTACAAAACGATTTTGTTTTCATTGTTTACAATTTTCATCCTAATAAGTTGTTTATTTAAAAACAAAATTATATTTAAAATCTTATACTGAAAGTATTTCAGACTAATGATTGGTGTGAAACGAAATATCATAACGTTATACTTTTGTATCAATACAGCTGGTAAATTATAATTCAAATATTGTTCCCACTTTGAACTTATTAGAAACAAACAATTTGTTCCTCCAAAAAGAACTTTATAAATGTATTTACATCCTTTTATTTCATGAACAAGTGCTTTAATATGGGAAGGAATTAAACCTTCTTCCAAATTTGTTTGACATGTTTTATACAATTCATTATAACTGCACTTTTTCTTTATTACCTGACAAACTGAATAGTACGACAAATAATTAAGCTTCAAATTAAACTTTTCCTCACATTTCTTGTGAGACAATAGTTTCCATCACTATCCATCAAATCGTTAATAAATCGAATACCCTTTTCATGCCAGGATTTAAAAAAAAATAGACTCATTGCCAATTTGAATTGAGCTATTCAACCATAGAGATTCTGATAACCAATCATTCTTGCATGCTTTAACTAAAAATGACATGCCCTCAAAATGGATTGCCAGTTACATGAGATAGTTTTACAAAGTAATTATCACCAAAACTGATCATCAATGTTTTTGTAAAAATGACTGCATTAAATGACCAACATTTGTACACATATTCCAAATAATTCTTCTAACCCATGTTAGCTTTAGTGCTTTATTAAAACAGTCTATGTCAACCATTTTTAAGCCACCTTTTTTCATATAAACCAACAACTTGTTTTCTGCTTATTTTATCACGCTTATTTTTCCATATAAACTTTAAAAATTGTATTTTTATATTTTGTTATTAACAATTGTTATTCTCCCAAAATAGTTATATTTCGCTTGATCCAAGATATCATTTATCGTTTCACTCTATCAAATATTATATCATAATTATAATCTGGCATCTTGGTAATATCAACATGATAGTCTGTTCCAAGATAACTAAAATAACCATTATAAACAAACTCTACATTTGATCCTTCTAGTTTTAATTCGTTATTATCTTTTGAAGCTCCAATCCAAATTGCTTTTGTTTTTTTTGTATATTTATCCTATTAAAGTCCAGAACAGTTACCAAAATAATTGAAACTATTTATAGCATTCTGAAAACTAGCATTGGAGCCGTCAAGAAATAAAACTGTATCATCTGCATATTGCAGAATTTTAAATTCTTTCGAATTGACACAAATACCTTTCACTTCATGTGAATAACGAATTAACATACCTAACATTTCAACGCATATCAAAAACATATATGGAGACAGAGGATCCCCTTGGCGACAGCCTCTTTCTATTGGGAATCTAGAAGTTAATTGCTTATTTACCATAACACTTGAGTATGCATTGCTATATAACACATGTATCGATTTCTTAAAAGAATTACCAAAACCAAATAGGGAAAGTACCTTAAACAAAAACACATGAGAAACACTATCAAATGCCTTTTCGAAATCAAGCAATAAAATTATACCGTGTAATTTTTCCTTATCTACATAAGCAATTTTATCATGACTAAATCTTACATTTTCATCAATAAAACGTCCAGCAAGGAACCCTGTTTGATTTAGGTGTATTATACAAGGTAATACCTCTTTTAATCTATTGGCAATACAGCTCGATAAATTGCTTTTAATATTATTGTGACTCAAAATCAACACGTATTGGTACATGTAGCTTGTGCTTAAGTGATATATCAATATGATATTTTAAAAATTTGGAATTATTGCAGGGGTAAATGAAATTTGATTTTAAATTCTAAACGTCAGCAATTCATTATCATAAATCGTTGTAATAATCGTTGTCATGGAATACAAAATTACTTCTAATCAGCTACTTAGTTTGAATATGAGTATAGTTCTGATGTTGAAAGTTCTTCACTTAAATGAAAATTGTCATGAAACATACAGCTTTTTTCTATTGACCTTTTACCCATATGTGAAAAGTAACATTTCAATAACACCAACCGCAAGGACAGACTAGAGGGCGTTTCATGAAACAATTAGTCGGTGGTTTTCACCGACTAATATCATGTTCACCAACAATTCTTTTGTCACCGACTATTTTCCAGGCCTGTGATTGGTCAAATTTAGTCAGCGCTGTTATTGTTGGTTAAAATGATATTAGTCGGTGAAAACCACCGACTAATTGTTTCATGAAACGCTCCCCTGATCCCGCTCCCACACCGTTAAAACACATCAGGAACTCTACATTTTGTGTAAATTTGTATGAAACGGAAGCGTTTTTTTATTTGCACATCACAACAAGCAACATATACTCAATCATTTTGCCACAAAAGACTGGTGAACCATGGAACGAGGCTGAGGCCTAGAATGACGTCATTATCGTATTCGGATTTAGTTTCACCTCGTTACTTTGAAACCCCTCCTATTGTGAATACAAGTACAACATTTTGTCTATTAACAGTCCATTTACAAATCCTCTTAGCAAATATATAAACAAATATGTGCCTATGCGTGTACGTGTGTGTGTGTGTGTGTGTGTGCGTGTGTGAGTCTGTCTGACTGTCTTTGTTCAATGCACTGTTTTATTCCTCACCCAGTTACTTGGCGCAAGTGGGATCTGGCAGTCCCCCCCCCCCCCCCACTCAGTGTTATTTAGGATACGCATAATGCTTGTTCCCTCTTTTGGAAAGCACCCCCTATCTGAGGACAGCCAACATTTTCGAACCCCCCTTTCGCGGGCTTTTCGCGGGCTTTTCCTGCCTTGGAGACCCCCCTAAATCAGGAAAAATGCTCTATGTACCCCCCTAAATTCGGAATAATTTCTCAGGAGTCCAAAGAGATGAAAGAAAAAAAAGAAAAAACACCCCCTTTTTAAAGAAATCTCCGGGTGAAAAGTCAAATACACCCCTTTTTTTACAATTCTCGGGCCCGACTTTGTCGCACGAAAAGTACCCCTTTACCGGACATTTCGACCTCTGAGTGGGGGGGGGGGGGGGGGGGGGGGCTGGCAGTCTTGTAAAGATGTCTGATGTTCAGTCATGCATGCAGAGATTCAAATGAAATTGGTTCCTAAATGTACTGGGAGGATAACTCTATCAAGACATATCACGAAACCCATGATTATTCATACTTCAAACAAAACAATTTTTAAAAAGTGGGACATTTTTCTGACTCACTCTGTATAATGATCAGAAATATTACCTTAGAAGTAATATTCAATATCTAAAATGGATGTTCTTTCTTTTGTTTAATTCTGTTTACGAATCAAGGCAATTAAAGATGTATCAGTCATTAACCCAGAACATAAAATTACCAATTTGCTCTAACATATTTTTGATTGTAAATCGCCAGTGTCAGAGAATATCAATGCCCTCGACGAAGATATAGCATAACTTATATGAAGCGAAAGTTTGTAAAGTTGAAGTTCGTACACATCTCTTGGAGCAAATAATTCATGGACACAATTAAGATAATATCCTTCAGTTAACGTTTTGAAATATCAAAGAGTTTCCACAGTGAATCTACAACCCGAAATCTTGTTCACAGACAAGTCATACATAATAATGGGTAAAAATCTCCCCCTTCTTTTCAGAAAATTCTCGATCTACCTTTCGGCAAAAAATATATACTATAACATTTCCCAAACTTGTCAACTCCAGAGATTGGGGGCATAGGCCCTCCTGAAGATAACAAAATAAATATATGTCAGTAATATTTTTGATTCAAAGATACCAATCATGAGTACTATTAAAAAAACACAGACTTCCAATTTTGTATGCAGCACATTTGACGAGCAGCGAGGGTTGTCTATATTGCATGAAGTTAGTAATTTGTTTACTGTAAAGCAATTCTCTCAATGCTTTCTTAGATTTGTTATATAGGAAAGACATGCAGATTAAACCGTAGAGAAATGTAGTAAGAAATTATATGAATTATATAAATTATGCAGCATTATTAAACGAGAATTAAAAAAAAGACTTTACATTATTTTGTTACAGGAGAACTATATTGCATTTATGACACGAGACATAATCATTACCAATTTTTCATAAGGTAAGACATCATTCGTTTAGCGTTAGATCAACTTGACCCTCAACAAAGTATCATCACTTATTCCAATCAATATCATCCTGGGTCTCCCCTCCCCCTCCCTCCGGGACTACCGAAAGTGACTTCAGCTGATTTCTCGACAGTCTTTGCAATCTTGTTTTATTTCGCTTTATAATAACAAATCACACCATAGTCAACATGCGTTTAAAATGTTACCAAAACAAATCCTCTATTTAATTATAAAAGTTCAGTTACTCACTACAAATATTTCAGAGATTAAAATAATTGAAAACACAACCACTTATTAAACATACCCGTATGATACTAGTGAATTAGTAATCTATACCAAGCTACCAATTACATCAGACATTTTATGTAAGCTTTCGATGGACAAAAATGCCTCTCAACGACCCTAAAATCTTGCCGTGTTACTTAGCAGCAACTAACATATTTTATTGCATCTAAACAATATTGAACCAAAGGGTTCACTAAAATTATTTCAGAGATTGATATAATTGAAAACACAACCTAGGACTGAGCATCCCCGCATGTTGTGCTGGACATTTTATTTCCTTAGAATTAGTATAGCAAATGTACGAATAACATAATTTCATAATTGCATTTTAGGAAAGCTTTTGACGGACAAAAATATATCTTGACGACCTTAAAATGGTGCCTTCTGACCCAGCAACTTCTAAGATATAATAGTTATAATAGTAATAATAATATCAGTAATGATAATGATGATATTAATATCAATAAGGATAATAATATCATCAATTATAATAATGTAAACGATAATAATGATTATAATAATGATAATACAAATAAAAAACATTTATTTAACAAAACAGTTTAGAGTGAATGTTCATAAAGCAGATCGCTTCCGAAAACATAAACATTACAAATCACAAGAGATGGGATAGACCGTATAGAGATTTACAGAAAACATTTGCATCAAACGTAGTAACTGCAAGAGGCACATAGCAGCTGACAAAAATAACTAAAGGAATTAAAAATATGAAAGAACAAAAGAACAGTGAATTTAATCCTTGTCAGCGGGTTTTAACAACATTTATGTTTTGTAGGATATTTTTGAGGGGTCTAGTGAATCAGCATCCTTTATAAACTAGGAAGATTGTTCCAGGCTTTTGATTGCTCTGAGGTATTTATATTTGACTTTATCTAACAATATTCAACTGATATTATATAATGATAAATATAAAGTAAAAATTCAATATCTAAAATGGATGTTCTTTCTTCTGTCTGATTCTGTTTACGAATCAACGCAATAAAAGACGTATCAGTCATTAACCCAGAACATAAAACTACCAATTTGCTCTAACATATTCTTTGATTGTAAATCGCCAGTGTCGTAGAATATTAATGCTAGCTTCGACGAATAAGAGTAAGTGATATGAAACGAAAGTTTGTGAAGTTGAAGTTCGTACACATCTCTTGGAGCAAATAATTCATGGACACAATTAAGATAATATCCTTCAGTTAACGTTTTGAATACAAGGGTTCCACACTAAATCTACAACCCGAAATCTTGTTCGCGGACAAGTCATACATAATATTGGTAAAAATCTTCCCCTTCTTTTCAGAAAATTCTCGATCTACCTTTCGGCTGAAAATATATATTATAACATTTCCCAGACTTGTTAACTCCAAAGATTGGGGGCATAGGCCCTCCTGAAGATAACAAAATAAATAAATGTCAGTAATATTTGTGATTCAAAGATACCAATCATGAGTACTATTAAAAAACCACCGACTTCCAATTTTATATGCAGCATATTTGACGAGCAGCGAGGGTTATCTATATTGCATGAAGTTATAGATTTGTTATATGGGAAAGAAATGCAGATTAAACCGTAGAGAAATGTAGTAAGAAATTATATGAATTATATAAATTATGCAGCATTATTAAACGAGAATAAACAAATAAAAAAACGTTACATTTGTTACAGTAGAACTATATTGCATTTATAACACGATACATAATCATCACCAATTTACCATAAGGTATAAGACAACACTTATTTAGCGTTAGATCAACTTATCCCTCAACAAAGTATCATCACTCATTCCAATCAATATCATCCTGGGAAGACTGTTCCAGGCTTTTTATTGATATTTATATTTAAATATATCTAACAATATTCAACTGATATTATATAATGATCAGAAATTTTACCTTAGAAGGAAAATTCAATATCTTAAATGGATGTTCTTTCTTTTGTCTAATTCTGTTTACGAATCAAGGCAATAAAAGATGTATCAGTCATTAACCCAGAACATAAAATTACCAATTTGCTCTAACATATTCTTTGATTGTAAATCGCCAGTGTTAATGCCCTCGACGAAGATATAGCGTAACTTATATGAAGCGAAAGTTTGTAAAGTTGAAGTTCGTACACATCTCTTGGAGCAAATAATTCATGGACACAATTAAGATAATATCCTTCAGTTAACGTTTTGAAATATCCAAGAGTTTCCACAGTAAATCTACAACCCGAAATCCTGTTCACGGACAAGTCATACATAATAATGGGTAAAAATCTCCCCCTTCTTTTCAGAAAATTCTCGATATACCTTTCGGCTAAAAATATATACTATAACATTTCCCAGACTTGTCAACTCCAGAGATTGGGGGCATAGGCCCTCCTGAAGATAACAAAATAAATATATGTCAGTAATATTTGTGATTCAAAGATACCTATCATGAGTACTATTAAAAAACCACCGACTTCCAATTTTATATGCAGCATATTTGACGAGGACGCGATGGTTATCTATATTGCATGAAGTTAGTGATTTTTACTATTACATTTGTAAAGCAATTCTCTCAATGCTTTCTTAGATTTGTTATATAGGAAAGACATGCAGATTAAACCGTAGAGAAAGGCAGTAAGAAATTATATGAATTATATAAATTATGCAGCATTATTAAACGAGAATTAAAAAAAAAGACTTCACATTATTTTGTTACAGGAGAACTATATTGCATTTATGACACGAGACATAATCATTACTAATTTTTCACAAGGTAAGACATCATTCGTTTAGCGTTAGATCAACTTTATCCTCAACAAAGTATCATCACTTATTCCAATCAATTTCATCTTACCATATGTCATTGTCCCAGCCTGGTCTCCTTTTTAAAACGGTGAAATACATCATATCACCATTACCCTTAAAACGATGAAATACATCATATCACCATTACCCTTAAAACGATCATATCACCATTACCCTTAAAACGATCATATCACCATTACCCTTAAAACGATCATATCAACATTACCCTTAAAACGATAATATCACCATGAAATACATCATATCACCATTACCCTTAAAACGATCATATCACCATTACCCTTAAAACGATCATATCACCATTACCCTTAAAACGATCATATCAACATTACCCTTAAAACGATCATATCACCATTACCCTTAAAATGATGAAATACATCATATCACCATTCATCGTTTTTAAACTCAAAGAACGATCGAGTCTAATCTGACATCTGCAATTCACCCTAACCCTAAGATTTGTGAAAGTGACAAGTGGAGGGGGGGGGGCTTGGGTTTACAGTGTATGGTACTTCATATACGTGTGTGTGTGGGTTGCTCTGATATATAAAACACGGTGCACGAAGGCGGTATAACATGCGTCTAGAACCGATAAATATCATCGTTTTAAGGGCAATGGTGATGATGTATTTGATCGCTTTAGCAACAGTTACTGTACTTTAATTAGTCAGTAAAATGGTTCTGACCCCTGCAAATAAATTCCATCATCGCCTCGCCCCGCCTCGCCCCGCCCCGCCCTTTTCAAACTGTTCAAGGAACGCCCCTAGTTGGTTCCGGAGGTTGTCACGGTTCGGTATAGGACATGTTGTGCAATGCTGATAGGCCCTGTATTCAGATCTGATCTACAACTTGGACGCTTTAGAAGTGGACGGAATGAGAGCAGAGTTGTTGAACCGTCGAAGGCTACAAGGACTGATGTCATGGCTTGGTGTCTTCCCGAGTGCCAGTTGGCACAGAATCTTACCAACCACTGGAGCCAATTTGAACCCGTGCCCTTTCGACGTTCAAGATAAATAAAGGTAGCGAAAAGGAAATTAGAATGAAGTCTCAAACTGTTGTACTTGAATCAAAACATTTATGTGCGACATTATGTAGATGTTTCATGATTTCTGATGAATGTGTATTAGTCTTATTATTTAAAATGATCAACGTCGGTTTCACAACTCAATAAATGATCCTGATCATTGCTCCGTACCGGTGGTTAATTATCTCCTACACTAACCGAATTCATAACTTCGACCTAACATTGTACCACATATGGAAACGTTTGCTTGTATTTGTCTCATAAAAGAAGTTAACCCAAACTGACTCCCACACGGTGTTGAGTGCTCAGGGGTCACAGGCCACTGGCTTCATCGAGCAGGTAGTTCCATTATGTTAATGGGTAAATTAACTATTACAAAATGAGGGGACACATTAAATTGTACAATAGGGACACACATTGTTTTTATTGTGCAGAACATACTCTTTTATTGACTTACTTATTGCATGAAACTATAAAACCAAAATACATTTTGTATTCTTACAATTGGAGTACAGAGAATAATAACAGGTGAATGAAATGCATAAACACCACAAACACCTGGGGAGGAAGCATTCATAAATTTGAATACATAATTATAGTTGATAAACGACTCCGATGAAACTATAAAACCAAAATGAAATTTGCGTTCTGGCAATTGGAGTACAAAGAATGATAGCAGGTGAATGAAATGCTTCAACAACACAAACACCTTAAGCTACTAGGAAGCATCCATAAATTTGAATAATTTAGTTGATAAACGACTCCGCATGTGGACGTTTGTTGGAGCAGAAAGCAGTGGATTATAAACAACACGAACCCATTTAACAGAATGTCGGAACGTAAATTAAATTTGGCGCGGTTGGAAAATGCATCTTTCTACCCTGCGACTTTAATGGTACGATCCAGTAAATTAAAACAGTAAAATGGCTCTTATTTTAAAATTACTCATTAAATAAAACCCAAAACTTCAGTGATATCAGAAAAAATGTTATATCTTACTAATAATTGAAAAAGATGTATAAACATTGTGAAAGTGTCGCATTTTACGATAAAAGACACCGATATAGCGAAGATGACGTCATTAGTGCGCTTTCATCAAGGAATTCAAGGTCAAAAGGTCAATTCAGACGCTGATAAGTTATTGGTCGAGCCTTTTTGTTTCCTTTATTCCGACGAAATTATACAATCAATCAAAACAAGTTTAATACCAGAAGAAAGCTAACGATTAGTATTTTCATTAACCGCTTGCCCCAAAGTCGCTTGACCACAGTGAAACGAGTGAGAGCTTGCGAGAGCGGCCAAAGTGTGATTGAAACTCGCTATTTGCTCTTCTCCAACGCAAAAAGAGACGACATTGTGCTGGATAAATGTATTTTTTCCGACAAAAGTACAGAAAATTTGCACATGGTCTTTTTATATTATAATTTATGAAATGTTACCCAAGTGACTCCCGGGCGCCCCAATGCTGGAAAGAAACGCACATTTTAGAAAACTTCACTTTTTCATGGAAAAATGCTTATTTGTTCTATGCACGTAAGTCAGATTGAGCGGATGATACAACGTTTCCATATGCCCTAAACCTTTCCTGAAACCCAAAATGCACCCCTAATTCTAACCCTATAAATACCTTTGACAAAAGAGCATATGTTTTGTGTTTTTTTTGTTCCGAAAATTTGAAAAATTGACCGATCGTTCCGTTGGGGGGGTCACCTTTTTTGGGCCACCCATTACCACAATTTTTTGTTAAAATGTTTTGTTTTTTTATTTTTTTTAACAAATTGAGGGGGGGGGGGTTTCTCCAAAACACACAAAAACAAAAAAATGAAGGGGGTTCGACTCCTTAACCCCCCCTTCCCCCCCCCCCTTGCGTACGTGCCTGGAGCTGACCGTGTTATTGCTTTTTGTTTAAACATGCATGGGCGCGTTGACGTCGTATGAAATTGTTTTTGTTAGCATTCTAAATGAGCCACAGAGAGAGAGAGTGGGGTTCGGGGGGGGGGGGTGGTGAGAAGAAGAAGAAGAAAATAAAAAGAACTTCCACAGGAGCTTCATCTTGATATCACGTACAAAACGAATTAAAATATCTGACGAAAAAGTTTTATAATGATTTGTTGTGGTATTGTGTAGTTTAGTCAACAGCAAAAAAAGGTTGAAAACCCCAAATTATTTAGCGGAGTCTGGGCGTGAAGTCGTATAAAATGATGTGGTATCTTTTAGAATAATCCGCGAACGAACCGGCCTATTTTCATAAATTGTGAACGAACCGGCCCATTTTCATATAGTGCAATCAAAGGAACCATCCTTCACCTATAGTAATTATGCTCTGTGAACTGTAACGGATGCCAACTTGGATAATAAAATAACAATATCGTGAGTTGTAGCTGTAGCTCCTTTGTCGGGTGCTTAAACGTCGGTTACTGACCTACATAACACAATAACGCAATTCTGACTATATACACTATGACATACCAAGCTATATATAACAATTAGTTTGTCACTAGGCAAACGTGTGCTATATTCGAGTGCATATTGGCGTATTTCGGTACAGCAAACACGGTGACGTTTTAAACTGCTTACTTTCACAACATTTTTCATAAACTTGGATGAATGTAGCCGATATGTTTTCATAATAATTTGAAAGATAAAATACACAGAACTCTCTCTTTCTCCCTCACTCACTCACACGCACACAAACAGGAGCAAACTAATTACAAACACGTTACATTGTTCGACGAGGCAGTGATATAACAACATGGAAAAAATGAAACAAACAGGCCTACATACTGTATACGACAACTATATACACAATTTACCTGACATTCCACAACCAATGATGATATTGGAGTGCATCGGATGTCTGTCAAGAATTAGCTCATTATCAGGTGTTCTCTGAAATGGAAAAGTAGAACAATGTACAAAAGAATCATAAAATAGTAGACCAACATAATAATTCAATTTTTTTTTCTCTGTTAAAGGCTCTGTTAAAGTCCTATCAAGATTAATATCTGTATCGGTAGGTATTGCCCTCGGGATAAATTGTTGTCCAATGCCTATACAGTGCGTCCCAGAAAAAACGAAACCGAGAAATATCGATGTTTTACTATCATAACTTAATCACGATTATAATTGATAAATGACACATATTTGTAAAGCTTAGATCCTCTTCTTTCATTTCATACAATTCATATTATTATGCATATTTCACGCATGAGTGATTAAAATCAATTTGAAGAGAGGACTGAACCAAAAAGTCATTTGGCGGATGGTATCTGAATTTCAAAGAGAATATCACATTTCTAGAAAGTTGAGTTTCTGCCCTTTCCTATGACACCTCAACCAGGAAAAATGAGCTAGGAATAACAAAGTTCTTTTTGTTTAAAGTAGTGCTTGCATTTCCATAATTTTATCAAACTAATTTGTTTTCACTGGCCGCCTGCCGTAGCAACAAACGGAATTAACGAAAGACTTAACTCCGTTTCGTTGACAATCATCCGTAGACGAAAGACTTCATGCATGGCTGATTGTCAACGAAACGGAGTTAAGTCTTTTGTCAATGTTGTCAATACAGCACAATGATCACTTTTGATGGCAGGTCTAATATCGGAAGTTTGAACATAACAATACAGTAACGATGAAATAAGCCAATAATCGAGTCCAGAATAGATTCCTAACGATAGTTGTCGCCATGTAAATTGCTTTCATTGCGGGTTCATTTTCCACCATACATGTGGATGTTTTGTAACCACTTAATTGGTTTGTATACCAGTCCTGTGACCAGCCTCGGGTATCAAACTGAGGATCTTGTACACAGTTCCAATCACCTCCAAGTATAAGTAAATCATCTTTGTGCTTAATACATTTCATCCAGTTGAACATTTGAACAATTCTTTTTCTGATTTTACAGTCGGAGCATATATACATTTAGTACAAAGTACATCTTCCTTCTGTATCTAAATGATTTAAATGATCTTTCTAGTTCAGAGGTTAAAAAAGTTTCTTGCAATATAATATTCATAAATTAGAATTAGCTATGCCCATAATGTGAAGATATTTGTTGACCCCTAGTATTCGATGTAAAATTCTGCACTGAAAATAACGAAGTTTCGTAGAAAGGCAACACTTTAAAGGAATAGTGTAAAGTTTCTTCCAGTCTTGAACATGTTCAGTTAAAATTGTACTCCATTTCATTTCCGAAATCGGAACTTTAAGGATCTTTGCAACAGAAATTTGATAAACATATTGCATACTTTGAAAACCTTCTAGTAAGTTATGCAATAATTCTTCTTGGAGTGTCTTGCTTTCAGCTTGGTACTGTAAGATACTATTTTTCCATTCTTTTGGAAGTGCAGAGATTCATGAGAAGCAGCCCCCAAAATGACATTGAACTTTATATTTTTAAATAAATGTCATATGAGAATAACATTTACCATGCTCTTCTAACAAATGTCTTCGAGTGATTACAATATTTCTCCAGAAAATACAACATTACCATCTTTTTTTATTTTATTAAAGGGGGATAATAATGCTAGTTCGTAAGTTCAGCTCCCATACACACACGACTCGGTTACAAATCGCTTAATGAGCATTACAGAAAATGAAAAATAAAAGTAAAGACAACAAATTTTATTACAGTAACTTCCTTACCGTATACATGCATGTTTCGACTATAGCTGGAGTACTGTGTAGTAGTGGGAAGTGTTCCCTGACGTAATTACTGACTTTCTCGATGTCCCACTGATGTTCATTAACTATACTGGAATCTCGCTCATCGGGATCAACCGTACCTATTCCACCATGGTAGTTGATCTAAAGAAACAAAGAAACAAACACAGAAACAAAGAAACAAAGGAACACAGAAACAAAGAAACAAAGGAACAAGTAGATAGATGAATAGATAAAATGCATTATGGTTCAAGGCATGGCCACACACAGGATTTTTTTCTGTTGGGGATCGGGGCAAAATTCAATGGATTATTGATAATTTATTGCATTTTCTTTGTTTTTTGTATTTGTGGGGGCAGCGACGTACCCTAGCCTCCGCTGCGTACAGTCATGATTCAGTGGCTAAACAATGGCCTCGTTTCTCCCAGGGACGTGATAGAGAAGGACTGGAATCAAGCCGCTCTCCTTTGACCCCATGCTCCAAGCCGTCGAAAAGTTATGCTCTAATCTGCATCTGTTGACCAGATGGTGAGATAAAAGAGCGCATGAATTTCAGGATTTAGAATTCCTACATCAGAAAATGGTATCACAGCAACTGTTCGCTGTCCCTGTCAATGATTTCTCATCCATTGTTGAATGTGTAAAGAGGAGAACAAGCGAACACGAACTTGTGTAATTTCATCCTTTTTTAAACTTCAAAAATACAAAAAACACGCAAAAACACGCACTATCAAACTTAATGTTATTGAAGATTTTAAATCATGGATCAAAATCGGGACATTAAAACATGCACAAATTAGCGCATTATCCTAAACTATTGAGTTTTTGTCAGGATGTAATTTTTCTTTTACCAACTCTGGCACACAAATTATAGGAAGGACGGAGTTCTAAATTTGGAAATGTGTTTGATGCACTATTCCCAATACAATCCCCATATAAAGTTTTTGATTTACACTGAAATTTTGCCTGTAATTCAACATTTTGTAATAAATGTAAAACTGGTGCCTGGCTTCCGAAAGTCCCCGCAGTGGAAGCGCGGTTCGGAGCATGGAACTTCAAAGCCATGTGGAATGTTACACATCCCATTGTTACGCTTTTACTCACGAATGCGTTTGAATAAATTACAAGAGTTTCGCCGGCTTGATTCCAGTCCTTCTCTATCACGTCCCTGTTCCTCCTAGGCCCCGGGATCAAAAACCGTGTCGATCAGCTATATTAATGCCCTTTTTTGAGGCATTGATCATCACTATCACTTATGACTTAAGGGCGTAGGTCCCTTAGTTGATTAGCATAGTAGCACACACATGCTTAAAGCAGCCACGCAAAACAAACACTCGTAAATTATTATTCAATAAAATCCGAGAATGTATACTATTATCTAGATCTATTAGGAACAAATCATTGTCAAAATCATTCCATAAATTGGGGTAAAAATAATTATTCCACCATTATGACCAACAGTGTATATATAGCTAACAACTAAATTATTCACACCCCATGTAAATTTAATATTTGTTGTATTTTATTGTAAATCAACAATGGAAGGTGGCCTGATTTTATTAGGGCCTTTGTTGAATACTATTAGATGTAAGCTCTGTGTCATATTCTCAAGAAACATAAATCGGAACAAATATTTTTTGCACATACTTAACAAATTACAAAACTTGTTAAGGGTTTGAATAATTTAGTTGTTAACTGTATATATATATATATATTTGACGTATACTGGAAATTTTACCTTCATCATGCCTTGATAACTAACAGAAGGTAGACCGTAGATATGTTTCAGCCCTAGCCCAACGTCAACGAAACATGGAAAATCATCGTACGCGCCCGGTGTCTTTGGCTGCCAATATAACACGTTTACTCGCAATGCCTAAGTAAATGAGGGAGAGATAGAGAGAGGGGGGGGGGGGAGATGAAGAGAGAGAGGACAAAAGGAGTAAGAAAGAGAGGAGCGAGCCCAGATGGAGAGAGAGAGAAAAAAGAAAATAATGAATGCTAATGTCACGAAAATTCCGGTGATTTATATGCGGAGATGGTTCATTCACTTCACTTTCAATCCTAGGGTTGTGTGTCCCAGCCCGGCACTTACGTCCTTTACTAAGACAATAATCCACATTTGCCACTTTCCACCCAGGAAGTAAATGTGTACCTGGTAGGACTTTAATTGCTGGAGTAATTATTGCAGGGATCTCAGGAAGAAAAGCATTGACGCTGATGAGGCTTTCCTCGGTAAATAAAATTCCTATTATTAGTAGTAGTATTATTGTTATCGTCATCATCATTTGTATTACTATTATTAATTCATTATCATAATCATTACTCTTATTGCTGTTGTTATAACCAGCTTTATTCTTACCGTCAAGGGAGGTTGTAAACCGAGTGGTTTGAGGAGTTTAGATGCCCACGGTCCTGGTGTAAGGATAACATTATTCGTCTTGTATTCTCCTCGGCTTGTTTTGACTGTCACTATGGCTCCCGGTATGATGTCCTTTACTTTCTCTTCATCTTGTAAGCGTCCTCCATATTTGATGAATAAGTCCTATGTAAATAAGATATATTAAATAGCGGATCACAATCATGGTTCGCAGTTCGAGTCCCGCTACGGCCAGGGGCGTAGGTAAAGGGGGGATCCTGTCAGGATATTGTCGGTAAAATTGCGCTGCCGTCGGGAAAAATGAGAAAGGGGGAGGGAAAATATGAGAGGGCAAGGGAAAGAAAAGAGAAAATAGAAAAGGAAAAGAAAGGAGAGATGTATAATGTCAGCAAAAGAAATCAGAGGTTTAACATTTTCGGGGAAACTAAATTCAGCCAAGAATTAAGAGTCGAGAACAGTACAACGAATAATGTAAGGAAACGTCAAAGCTTCCGCGCTTCACGCGGGAGGGGGGGGGGGGTGAATTCAGATAAGGATTAAGAGAAGAGAACGGTATTAAACGAATCGTTTTCTTTCTCGATATAATAATTAAATGAAACGTCATAGCTTCAAGGGCGAAACAAGAATTAAGAGTCGGGAACGGTACAATGTATCGTCTTCTTTCTTTAATATTTTAATGAAATGTCAAAGCTTCCGCGCTCTGCGCGGGTTGGGGGGGGGGGGGGGACTGAAAAATAGTTTAGCTCCTGGCCCCGGGTTTATAGGGTTGTAGACATTGGGACATTGGCATTAATATATTTGTCGGTAATTGGTGGCTAGTTTTGTCGGTAATCAGTGGTCTCTACATCCCCCACCACTGAAAAAGGTCTAGCGATGCCCTGGGCTACAGCACAAAGGTGTCCTTTGGCAGGACTCCTTCAAAATTATTGACTGAAGATTTTTTTTTTTACAGGATAAATGTGTGTACTACGGGCAACCGGACACAGGGTTTGGTCTTACACAGTGTAATACGCGAGCTTCATGATATGGTTATCGTGTTGGTTATATTACGCACAATCAGCCGGCCCATGTATTGTTATTATTTATTAATTAATTAATTAACGGTCACCGTATTTTTTTAAAGTGGAGCTGAATTGGTATGATCGTATTGGCTAAATTTCACACATTTTGGGGTCTACAATTCGTCCTTGTTTTCACGAAGTGACGGTAGTGAGGAAAATCGTAACGCAAAGTGAATGCAATTTTTTTTCACTACCGTCACTTCGTGAAAACAGCGACGAATTATCTTCTTAGCAATTTTAGGTCCTAAAAGGACACTAGAAATGTCATAGATAAGAATAAGAGCAATAACCATGCACTTTGAAATTTGCGATCTGGAAACAGAACTCAAGTATCCCTTTAAACTAAGTGAATTTTTTTGTTGTTATCATATGTTATTTATTATGTATTACCTTGGAAAATAGGTCAAATTAAATGTTTAAAAGTTTCAGTTCATTTAGGCCTATAGGCCTACGACTGACAAGTGTTTGTGCCTGGAAACTAGAGGTGGTAATGGTGGTGGTGGTGGATCGTGGAGAGGTTGGGGTAGGGGGTGGGGCTGATGATCTGTTATAAAAACAAATCTCTTACCTGATAGCACTTGAGTGCCTTGCTTGCTGGAAGTACCCCTGCCGCTTTATCGATGAAGGTGCTATAGTGTGGCTCATGCCTGTAATTAGGATATCTTCGCTGTCTCTCGTCATGACTGATAACCTCGGCATGTCTACCTAGGGTCTTTACATTGGATAATCTCTGCTCGTAATTGTCTCTCCCTAGATCGGACATCACTAACATACCAGTTTTCCTAATTAAATAGATGGTGAATATCTAAATGTTAAGAAGGGTTCGCTCTTATCCTACGTGCCCACATTTTCTGGCCTAGGATCGATCGATCAATGAATCATTTAATGAATCATCCAATATCAATCAATCAATCAATCAATCCATCCATCCACCAATCAGTCAAACAAATTAATCAATCAATCCATCCACCAATCAGTCAATCAATTAATCAATTAATCAATCAATCCATCCACCAATCAGTCAATCAATTATTAATCAATCAGTCATCACAGAAGATAGATAGATAGTGGTGGTTATTTTACCTGACAGCTAAAGCTTTAGCAATAAATGTTTGTTAGTAAGCAACCAGAAGACCGACGGCTTAAGGTCCTCTCCGAGGGACCTGGTAATGAGGATTAATGCCTAATGGCCCGGTCACACATAGACGTCGCACGGCCGGTTTTCCCGGCTTAAGGTCCTCTCCGAGGGACCTGGTAATGATGATTAATGCCTAATGGCCCGGTCACACATAGACGTCGCACGGCCGGCGCATTGAAAATCGAAAAAAGTCGTGAGCCCGACTTTTGACAGAATTTGGGAGAAGCTAGCGAGCTGACACCGAATGCATAGCGTGTTGCTAGCGCGCTGCGCGTATACAGGGCGTGTGCTCCGCGTAATGTCTGGCGTTGGTCTAGCGCGTTCCGCGCATGTCTGGCGTCCTTTTGGCGTGTAGGCCTACATTCATGCGTCGAGCTCCGCGTACACTTTTGAGCATGCTCAAAAAATCCCGATGCACAACAGCGACTTACGACGAATGCATAGCGTTGGTCCAGCGTTGGTCCAGCGCGCTCGACGAACGAGTAACGAATGATGACGCACACCTAGCGAACGACAACGCACTGGCCAAAATTGCAAATTTCCAATGCGCTGGCCGTGCGTCCCCCATGCGTCCCCTATTATGTGACCGGGCCTTTACCAAAGGGCACTAGCGCATCGACTTGGTTTCGAACCCGGGTCACCGGATTACGAGACCACTGCTCTACCAACTGAGCTATCGCACCTCCAGAAACAATCAACCAATCCACCCATCTACCACCCACTCACTCACTCAATCAATCAACCAACCAATAATCCATCTAATCCATCAATCAATCGTCAGTCTCATCAATCAATCATCCAATCATCCTCCAATCAATCATCTAATCATTCAATCAATCAATCATCCGGTATACCGTCCTGAGGCCAGGGTTGGCAGTTTTGCTCCTCCATCTTATGTAATCTAATATTGCATTATTGGTTTGTTTTTACTCAGACATTCATTAAAAACCAAACATGTCTAGGGATGCAGCAAACAAGTTTTGAAAAACCTGTATAGGGCTGCATCCCTGATAAAAAATGATAACAGTAATCCAATATAATAAGATAAATGATTATAAAAAACCGAGATAAGAAACAAATACATATAGGTCAAATAGTTATGGAGGTAAATATGAATAAAAACACACAATCAGATTTTATAGCATGTAAGCTTTATACTGGTAACAGTAAATGATTAAAATTATTGAAAATAAATTATTAGAGAGTTGAGTATCGAATTAGATACGCCACTGCCCCATCCTACCCACCTACACACTCTAGGAAAACACAAATTTCACATTTTGTTCATCAACCTTCAACAAGATTTTTCGGAATTGCGACCCCCCTCCCCCCCCCCCCCCCCCCCCCCCCCCCCCCCCCGAGGGAAAATCCTGGATCTGCCCCTGATTGTATGCCGATATACAGTACCTGTAAAGTTTTGTATTTGACTCTACTTCAAGCTGAGCCCATAGTGGGTAAGCCTCTTCCATCATTTTAGCATAGTGTTCCTCAGCGTAGGCATAGCGTATTACCCGACCACCTCCATGGGAGCTGCTTCGAGAATGTGGCAGAGCGAACTATATATAGGGAGTTAATAATTGATGAAATATCATTTTGCTCAACCTATTCAAACTAATGATTTTACAGTATAGAAGTGAAGAATAAAGGTATAGGTCTACTTCGTTCTATCCGGACTCGCGTCGGGTCGGGTCATGTAACCGGTACATAAATTAAAGTTCGTGTAACGTGATTACCCGACCCGACCCGACGTGAATAACCGATGGTTCGAAGTAGGCCAAAATTATAATACAAGATTTAACGGCTTCTGATTTGGACGAATGAATCTAGAGTCGGCCCCTCTTCAAGCATTCAAGTCGGGGAATTCAATTGTAAAGAAAACTGGGTAATCAACAACGTGAATATTGATTTTAAAGCCCAAGTCCACTCCAAAAATAACTTACTTTCAATAGAAGCAGAAAAATCAGACTAACCAATCAAAAAAATTGAGCAAAATCGGATTACTAATAAGAAAGTTATACATTTTTAATGACATGAACATTTTTGAAAATCACAAGACAAATTGGCAACTCACTAATGAGTCTGCGACGTCATGTCCTCACTATCCACTAATGATATACATTTCCTGTTTTCTCCTTAAGAATCTTATTTCTTCACACCAGCTTCCAAGTTAGATTGACATAATATGTTTTTGTGTGGATGCACTAATGTAGAGTTATTTTTTTCCAGTTAAATCATGAAAAATATGAATTTTGATAAACTATTTATTTAAAAATCAATAATTATGAATATACAATATTCAGAAAATAGTATAAATTCTTCAAAGTTCATAAAAGATTTTGTGAAATGTCATGCACGCAATATGGTACAAATGATATAACTTGGACAAAAGCATGGGGATATCAAGTTTTGGGGAATAAAAAGGGAAATTAATGGGATTAAACTATATAAAGCAATTGATAAATAGTGAGGACATGACGTCACAAACTGATAACCATCTTGGTAATTTGTGTTGTGATTCTCATTGTTCCATAGTTTTATATACTTTTTCAAAAATTCATAACTTTCTTATTTAGTTATCCGATTTTGCTCAAACTTGTTTTGATTGGTTTGTCTGATTTTTCTGCTTTGATTGAAAGTAAGTTATTTTTCGAGTGGACTTGTCCTTTAATGAACACAAAATAATAAGAGATATGATAAGGGATACTGTCAGAAAAAAAAACTATTCGGAAGTACACTGTTGGTCATTATGGTGGAATAATTAGTTTTACCCCAGTTTAGGGAAGGATTTTAAAAAATTATTTATTTCTAATAGATCTAGATAATGGCATACATTCTCAGATTTTATTGAATATTAATTTGCGAGTGTTTGTTTTGCGTGACGTCCTTAAATCATAATTGACAGTAATGAGGATTAATCCCTCACAAAAGGGCACTAATAAAATAATTGGGTGCAACGACTAACGAGACCTCAGGGCTCAAATTTTACTAAGCGCCGTATGGAAAATAATTCAGTATGCAGGTCGGGTCAGTAGCTAATTCAGTATGCAGGTCGGCTCAGTAGCTACTGACCCGACCTGCATACTGAATTATTCTCCATACGGCGCTTAGTAAAATTCGAGCCCTGAGGTCCCGTTGCACCCAATTATTTTAATAGCCACGGCACGGTATCTTTCTTTCATATAATCAGTCCACATGAATTAAATTAAATGTAATTTCTGCATGCTTTGCATGTGCACTTCATTTTAAATTGATTTTGCATCTTCTTTCATATTTATTTTAAATAATACTGTATTGTAATCTTAATTGTAGTCTTAAATAAATTCTCTTGTGTGACTGTTGATAGTGTGTCATTGTTGATGGCGTGTGATTTCCAATTTCCCTTCTCCTCTCTTTCTAACTTAGACCTTAACAATCTTTTCAATACATTTACTATTAACCCTGTTGACTACCGTAACTTATATACCTAACCAAATATCCCATGATGATTTTGTTTACGATGACAATGATGATAGTATTAAATATATATATATATATATATATATACATACATTATGTGTGTGTATATAATTTAAAAGATAGTAATATCTTTGTCAAGTCAGGGAAGATAATATTAGCTTTGTCAAGTCAGGTCAAATAAATGTATCTTTGTCAAGTCAGGGGATTATATTATCTTGTTCAAGTCAGGTCAGATAATTTTATCTTTGTCAAGCCGGGGTGATTATATTATCTTGTTCAAATCAGGTCAGATATTTTTATCTTTGTCAAGTCGGGGTAGTTATATTATCTTGTTCAAGTCAGGTCAGATAAAATTATCTTTGTCAAGTCAGGTCAGATAATAATATCTTTGTCAAGTCGGGGTGATTATATTATCTTGATATTGATCCCGACAGGAAATCTAATCTGTTTGATAATATTTTGTAATAAATACTGGTTGCCAAAAGATTTTAATGCAAATTCTGAGTTTCAACATGGCGATATGTTCAACCTACTTCATTTTAATTCGCGTAGTTTATATAAGAACTTTGATTCTATCCATGATTTTATTTGCCAATTAGACCAAAAATTCTCTGTATATGGATTTAGTGAAACGTGGATCCACAGCAAAACTCCAGTTTCATTATTCAATCTCAGTGGGTATACATTTTTCATAATGATAGGGGAAATGTACAGGCGGTGGTGTCGCAATGCTTGTGCAAAATTCTCTGAATGTGGTTGTAAGACAGGATTTATGTTTGTTAGATGCAATTTGTGAATCCCTCTTTCTTGAAATTTATATGCAAAACAAAAAAAATGTTATCGTTGCTGTTGTAAATAGAGTTCCCCATACTAATGTTGAAGAATTTAATTGTGAAATTGATGCTTGTTTACAGAAACAGGAGAAAGAAAATAAAGACGTCTACACTATGGGTGATCTTAATATTAACTTGCTGAATTGTTCTACTGTAAATCAGGTTAATGACTTTGTAAATATTTTGTATAATAAATCATATCGTCAATTGATTGATAAGCCTACACATATTTTTTAATCATCGACAACGCTTATAGATAATATATTTACGAATGTTTGCAGTAAAGATAATTCTTCTGGTATATTTTATAACGATAACAGACCAGTTGCCAATTTGTTCTATTACTCAAAATAATCTAAAAGAAAATAGAAATACTAATGCTAATAAATTCAGAAGATGTCTTAACTCTACTGCTATTGATTCCATAAGAAAAGAGTTAATTAATCTTGATTGGTATGATATTGTTCAGTTTGATAATGTTGAACTCGCATATGATCTTTTTTGAATAAGTTTAAAGATGTTGTTAGTATCAAATGCTCGAAAGGTAATCATAAAAACAATTCTTCATCAAGAAAATCATGGATTACTTTTTCTTTATTAAGATGTATCAATAAAAAGAACAGGCTTTATAAAGAATATTGTAAACACGCAATGATACATCTCATGATAAATTTAAAAGGTACCAAAATGTACTGAATCGTGAGTGGAAAACTGTTCGTGAAAAATACTATTGTGACTTACTACAAATTAATAAAAAATAATCTTTCAAAAGTTTGGCAAATTATTAATAAGCTAATTGGGAAAAAGTAAGCAAGATAGACACCCCACTTTTTAATGAAAAATGATGTTAAAATAGAAAATGACAATGATATTGCTAAAGAATTTTATGATTATTTTTCAAGCATTGTTTCTCTTGCTCAATCTAAGTTGAATCAATCACCGAAAACTCACTTTAGTTCTTATCTTAGCCATTCATGCAATACATCGATCTATTCATACCCAACATGTAAAACAGAATTAATTAATGTTGTTTAAAAAAATGAATAATTCTAAGAGTGCAGGGTTTGATGACATTAACATGCATCTTATTATAAGAAAGTCATTCATTCAATTGCTGTTCCCTTGGTTCATATTGTTAATTTATCTATGTGCACTGACTCTGTCCCAAATAAAATGAACATTGGTAAAATAGTTCCAGTGTATAAAACAAGGCGATAGACATTATTTTGTTTTCTAATTATAGACCCATTACCTTATTACCCTGCTTCTCAAAGATCTTAGAGAAAATCATGTACAATCGTATAGCTAATCATATATACATAAGAATACTTTATTAACTAATGCTCAATATGGTTTCAGATCAAATCATTCTTGTGAGCTTGCATTGATTGAACTACATGATGTGCTATTAATTAATATTCATAATAATTTCCATTCACTCGGTATTTTCCTTGATCTGTCAAAGGCATTCGATCTTTTTTACCATAATATTATTTTGTATAAATCACCGTATTTTGGAATTCGTGGTGTAGTTTTAGACTATTAATTTAAATTAAACATTTAAATTAAATTATTTACAGAATATGTCCCAATATACAAGGTATAATAATTTTGATTCATCTCTTTCCAAGGTTGAATGCGGAATTTCACAGGGATCCATACTCGGTCCCTTGCTATTCTTGCTGTATATTAATGATTTGTAGTGACTTGACCTTTGGAGAACTTTGCATTTGTATATATTATTGTCTTGTCTATATTGTGTGGCTTGAAGTCTAGCCTTTTATTCCATTGTCACTCATTTCTTTAGTGACACCTGTTACATTACTAGAGTGCCATACATACTTATTCTGGCAAGCACATTCCACACCCTATGGGTTGGGATGTGCAACCACCTAGTGGTATAGCTTATACAGGCACATTACACTTGCTTGCTTTATTTGCCACACCTATTTTCATCACTTCTCCTGAGCTGTTCATATAGAGCACATGTATTCTGGAGAGTCTTGAATCGATCTACAGCAAAGCTAATTCAGCTTCATCTTAATTCTTGTCCTATTTCTTCGCTTGTTTCTCTACTCGGTTCTGAGGCCTTATTACTTTATAGAGATTATAAGTTTCTTCTTCTTTACTTAATTCGCGAAGAAGCGTCATTACTTTGTACATGGTCTTACATATTCTTTCTACGGGTGCTGTGCAATATTTGAACTACTACTTGTGATATAATATATGTTCCAAGTATCTGTACTCAACAGGTGTTTCTACGAGACAAGGTAGGAAAGAAATCTATTTCTATTTCTTTTATTTAGGTGATTAAATTCCCTAAACTGGTGACCCCGACGTGATCCAGATTTTTTTTCTTCTGTTGATCTAATCTACCTTGTCATCGTCATTATCATGCCTGATACCGATAGCAATGTATCACCTAGTGAGGTTTCTGAACCATCCCCTCAAGTCTCATATGTTAGCTTAAAGCTTCCACCATTTTGGGCACATGATCCTGATATTTGGTTTGCTCAGGTTGAGGCTCAGTTTCAAACTAGAGGTGTCTCAGTTGAGTCTACAAAGTTCGCTTATGTTGTCGCCTCATTACAACCAGAGGTAGCTCTAGAGGTGCGCGATATTTTAATTGCCCCTCCCCAAACAGAGCCGTACAAGATACTCAAAGCAGCACTAGTCAAGCGAACTTCTGTCTCCGAGCAAAAGCGTCTGAACAAATTGCTGACGAGTGAAGAGTTAGGCGATAGGTCGCCCTCCCAACTTCTTAGGAGAATGCAACAATTATTAGGCTCTAATACTTTGGAAACTAGTATACTTAAGCAATTATTTTTGCAACGCCTGCCAACCAATGTACAGTTGATTCTCGCTTCTACAAGCGATGATGTCAGCTTGGTTGCGCTAGCGGCATTAGCCGACAAAATTGTTGAAGTTGCTGGTCCGCCTACTGTTTCACATGTCTTACCTAAAGAGGTACCAGCGCAGACTTACGCTTGCGCTACTCCCAATGACTCTGGTGAAGTACATCGACTTTCTACCCAGGTTGCTCAACTGGCTGCTCAGGTGCAAGCCTTGACTTGTTCTATACAGGAGGACCGCAGAAGTCGCAGTCGACAGCGAGGCCCGAAGAATTCCGGCCCTCGCCAATCAGCTTCCCGTAGCCCGAGTCGGCATCAACAACATGCTGGGGCTGAATGTTGGTACCACTGGAAGCATGGCAAACGAGCCCAGAAGTGCATAAGTCCTTGTTCATACTCAGCAGGACAAAGCCGCCCTGGATATGTCCAGGGAAACGGGCCCGCCAAGGAATAGCGGCGACTAATTCACTTGGCACCATTCAACCCAGTCGCCTTTTCTTTGTTCATGATAAACAATCAGGCACACGTTTTCTTGTTGATACTGGGGCCGAAGTTAGTATTTTCCCTCAATCCATGTTAGGAAAATCGGCAATGGTAAGTGCAACAAATATCCAACTTCAAGCTGTTAACAAGTCACCCATTAAGACTTTTGGCCAGAGATCTTTCACTCTTGATCTTGGGTTGCGGCGAGTTTTTCGTTGGATTTTTGTTGTCACGGACATACCTACACCTATCTTGGGAGCCGATTTCCTTGATAACTATGGACTATTAGTCGACATCAAACATCGACGGCTGATAGACACCACCACCACTCTTACAGTACAGGGAGTCGGTACATACACAGGCATCATTAGCCCGGTGTATGTCAAGCAAGATACTTCGGAGCGTTTCCACTCCCTTCTTCGTGAGTATCCTGACATCACCCGGCCAGTATACAAGCACTCAGCAGTCAAGCATACAACCACCCACCATATCCAAACTCGAGGCCCACCTGCTTCGGCTCGCCCTCGTCGGCTTGCTCCAGATCGGCAGCAGATTGCCAAGGCAGAGTTTGAACACATGCTTGAACTCGGCATTATCAGACAATCTGATAGCAACTGGTCAAGTCCCTTGCACATGGTTCCGAAGAAGACACCAGGGGACTGGCGACCTTGTGGAGATTATCGCATGCTTAATGCTCGTACTATTCCTGATAGATACCCTATTCCTCATTTGCAAGATTTCTCTGTGTCACTTAGTGGCAAGACAATCTTTTCCAAGATTGATCTCATCAGGGCATATCATCAGATCCCAGTCGAGCCTAGCGATATCCACAAGACAGCTATAACCACCCCTTTTGGATTATTCGAGTTTGTTAGGATGCCGTTTGGCCTTCGCAATGCAGCTCAGACATTCCAAAGATTGATGGATGATGTCACTCGCGGTCTTCCTTTCGTCTATGTTTATCTAGACGATATTCTTGTAGCTAGTACTACCAAAGACGAACACGAGACACATCTCCGTTTACTATTTGACCGCCTGCAAGAGTATGGAATCATTCTCAACCCCGCTAAGTGTCAGTTCGGAGTACCTTTACTGTCCTTTCTAGGGCATAAAGTTGACTCGGAAGGAATACAGCCACTTAGTGACAAGGTGAAGATCATCCGTGATTTTCCGATACCTACATCACTTACCAAACTACGAGAGTTCCTCGGGCTGATCAATTTCTACAGACGGTTCATTCCGCGGTGTGCAGAAGTACTCCAGCCTCTCACGGATCTGTTGAAAAATAGATTGAAGAAGAACCAACCAATCACCCTAGGTGAACAAGAACTTTCTGCTTTCAATCAGGCTAAAGATCAGTTAGCTAACGCTGCAGTTTTAGTTCATCCTAGAATTGATGTTCCTCTATGCCTGTTGGTTGATGCATCTGATGTGGGAGTTGGGGGAACTATCCAACAGCTGGTAGATGGTATTTGGCAACCGTTGGCTTTCTTTTCTAAGAGACTACAGCCTGCCGAGACTAAGTACAGCACTTTCGGTCGGGAACTGTTAGCAGCCTACCTCGGTGTAAAGCACTTTCGACATCTACTTGAAGGTCGCACATTTACCATCTACACGGATCACAAACCTCTCACCCATGCTTTGAATTCAAAGCCTGACCGACACTCACCTCGTGAAATCCGCCAGCTTGATTTCATATCCCAATACACATCTGAGATACACCACATAGCAGGAAGGGAGAACACAGCAGCAGACGCTCTCTCCCGTCTGTGTATCGACAGAGTTGATTCATCCTCGGTCATAGATTTTGCAGCCATTGCGAAAGATCAAGAGGATGATAGTGAGGTACAGGACTCCTCGCTTCAGCTCAAGTCTATATCGCTTCCTGGTTCTCTTACTACCATGCTATGTGATGTTTCGACAGGTGTTGCTAGACCCCTTGTTCCAGTCAAACACAGACGAGCTATTTTTGACGCCCTCCACGGACTATCCCATCCTGGGATCAGGGCCACTCAAAAGCTCATCACGGAACGTTTCGTTTGGCCTGGTATTAATCATGATATCAGGAAATGGGCCAGAACATGTCTTGAATGCCAGAGATGCAAGGTGCATAAACACACAAAAGTTCCACTTGGCACTTTTACCTCACCTGATGCGCGTTTCTCTCATGTGCACATCGATCTTGTAGGCCCACTTCCTACTTCAGAGGGTAACACGTACCTTCTTACTTGTGTGGATCGTTTCACCAGATGGCCAGAAGCTATACCTATCCCAGATATCACTGCGGATACTGTAGCACGTACTTTTGTGGCCAGATGGGTAGCGGTGTTTGGTGCTCCAACTACTCTTACAACAGACAGGGGTAGACAATTTGAGTCAGCACTCTTTCTTGCTCTCACTAATCTTCTTGGCACTAAACGCATTCGCACAACAGCATACCATCCGGCAGCCAATGGGCTTGTTGAGCGTTTTCACAGGCAACTCAAAGCCTCTCTCAAGGCGCATAACACAGTCCGTTGGACTGAGGTCCTTCCCTTGGTATTGCTGGGTATACGTACAGCTATCAAGTCTGATCTGGGATGTTCCGCAGCAGAACTCGTTTTTGGTACTACGGTCATGCTACCGGCCCAGTTTGTGTCTCCTTCACAGACTGACTCTGCTGGCGATCCAGCTAATTACGCCCACAGACTGAAGAGACTGATGCGTGAATTACATCCCACCCCTACTCGCAAGCAACGAGCTACCCCTACACAGGTACACCCAGAGTTGCATTCCTCATCCCACGTCTTTTTGAGGGTTGATGCAGTCAAGAGGCCCCTTCAACCTCCTTACAGGGGGCCTTTTCGAGTCATTCAACGCTCTGACAAGTTTTTTACTATTGATTACAATGGTAAACGTGAAACTGTCAGTGTTGAGAGACTTAAACCAGCTTTCATGGAGCAAGATCTCCCTGCTCAATCTAGGAAGGATCAAGGTCCACCTATCCAAGTCCCTCGGCAATCCAACTCCGCAGACTTAGCATCGGATCCTGCAACCTTAGCATTGGATCCTGCTCCGTTAGCACTGGATCCTGCTCCGTTAGCACTGGATCCTGCTCCGTTAGCACTGGATCCTGCTCCGTTAGCACTGGATCCTGCTCCGTTAGCACTGGATCCTGCTCCGTTAGCACTGGATCCTGCACCGTTAGCATTGGATCCTGCACTGAAGCAGAACACTCCCGAGATTCGAAGGACCAGGTCTGGTCGTCAAGTTAGATGGCCAGTGAGGTTCGTGGACTTTTTCGAAATCGGGTGAAGCATATTAAACTTGCTGTGTTTCAACAGTATTGCCTTATTTTCATATTTTCAAGTCAACATGCATGTAGGTCTATATTTCCTCATCGATTTGTTGCTACTTTTCATTCGACAACAAATCTAGAGGGGAGCTACTGTAGTGACTTGACCTTTGGAGAACTTTGCATTTGTATATATTATTGTCTTGTCTATATTGTGTGGCTTGAAGTCTAGCCTTTTATTCCATTGTCACTCATTTCTTTAGTGACACCTGTTACATTACTAGAGTGCCATACATACTTATTCTGGCAAGCACATTCCACACCCTATGGGTTGGGATGTGCAACCACCTAGTGGTATAGCTTATACAGGCACATTACACTTGCTTGCTTTATTTGCCACACCTATTTTCATCACTTCTCCTGAGCTGTTCATATAGAGCACATGTATTCTGGAGAGTCTTGAATCGATCTACAGCAAAGCTAATTCAGCTTCATCTTAATTCTTGTCCTATTTCTTCGCTTGTTTCTCTACTCGGTTCTGAGGCCTTATTACTTTATAGAGATTATAAGTTTCTTCTTCTTTACTTAATTCGCGAAGAAGCGTCATTACTTTGTACATGGTCTTACATATTCTTTCTACGGGTGCTGTGCAATATTTGAACTACTACTTGTGATATAATATATGTTCCAAGTATCTGTACTCAACAGGTGTTTCTACGAGACAAGGTAGGAAAGAAATCTATTTCTATTTCTTTTATTTAGGTGATTAAATTCCCTAAACATCTCTTTCCAAGGTTGAATGCGGAATTTCACAGGGATCCATACTCGGTCCCTTGCTATTCTTGCTGTATATTAATGATTTGTGTAATGTTACTTCATTTTTTTATTGTTTCATTTGCTGATTTCCCAGCCTCAAAATTGGGATAAATGATTTAGATTTACATTAAAGGGTCATCCCATATATCAAAATAGGAGTCACAGAACTGTTACATATGAGTAAAATGTTCTAAGATAATGTTTTTTAAATCATTTTTTTGTTGTTATGCCGCAGGTGCCTATCGTGATAAAAAGTCCCAAAATAATATGTAAATGTCTCCTCACCACCCCCCTCTCTCTCCCACTCCCTTCCCTCTCTCACTTCCCCTCTTTTCTCTCTCTCTCCCCATTCCCCTTTCTCTTTGTTTTTCTCTCTTTCTCTCTTCCAATAATTACCGTTATGTTACTAACCTGTTCGAGGAGAAGGGTGTCCAATCCATGTTTGGCACACCAGTAGGCCGTAGATGACCCCTCTATTCCTGCCCCAACCACTACCACGTCAAAGGTAGCCATTCGACCAAACTGTAGTCCTATAATACTAGGTTTTCTCACAGCAAACGCATAATCACAAAATACAAATGTGAACATGTACTTGAAATGATCGAAGGTTGTGTCTCTCTACTGTATACAGCATGTAGATTTATATCCATTGGTACGCTCGAAAAGGAAAGACGGGGCTAGATTTCCGCTTTCTTGTATAACTCCAACGATATGCCAGTTGAGAAATTCTATTCAACCTGTAAGTAGAATTAAAATAAACATCCTCAGTAGACTGCACGTCAGTATGCATTTATCCTGTAATGTATACTCAAGGTGCACTGTGTGCTGAAAGGTGACCCCAGGAAGCATATTATTTGTGGGCCGGATGACCTTGACCGTCGGCTAGGCTGGTCAGAAGATCGATTGAAATTTGAAACAGTCTGGCCTGAGTTCTGAAGTCTCCAGCTAGGAAGTATTCGGCCCTCTCTCATATCTTTCAAATCTTTCAAATCTTTCAATTCTCAGCCTTAATGTTAATGGTTTAAAGAGTATACTTGACACTGGACTTTTGGATTTATACTGGTCCCTGGTCAGTGCGATATCTATAATGCACTTGCGCGTGCATTATCACATATGGGCACTGACTAAACTTCGTGCAATGGCCTATGCCTTTCCCTAACACACTTGCAAAAGTGCATTATGTGTATATTAACAGTTCCACTTCACTCGGTTGATTCTATATTGTTCGGATTATTTTTCAGAGAGGGATAGAAGTGAACGGTATCACGCTTAACGACGTTGTATTATTATTCTTGTTCTTCGTCTCTACAATGCTCTTTGAATAAAGAACAACAGTTTTTATTGATAGGCATTCCTGATTTTTTTTCTTTTCATTGTAGAATTTGATTGACTCTTTGACCCCCTCTCGGGGTATGTAAACAAACATAAAAGTATAAATAGCAATGCATGACTTGTTAATACGTCAATATTTCTTATACATTATACATAGATAATATGACACAAAGATACAAACGATAATAGGTATATTGTATGAAAGTACAAACATGAACAATGACCCAACTAGTAAACACAAAGTATTATGAGCAATGTAGATAGTGACATCAATAAAATGTATAAGTATAATGCAGTCTATTTACAAGCTAAATAGTAAACAAAGTAGGCTGTTTCACTATCCTACCGCTATAGGGAGCCAAGGGGGGGGGGGGGGTCAACCTAGCTGGAAAGGAAACCAATTTTCATGTGCACGGATGTAAAGATCGCATAGCTCCACATAACAAATTGACCGTCTGGCATGTTCTAAGTGGTGGGTGTGGCCAGGGGGATGCCCCCGCCAAAAAAGCGGCCCTTATGACGACAAAATAGTATTTTGTAAATAATATTTTAAGGAACCACCATGAGTTTGGTGTTACATGAAAGAAAATTAAATTATCTACATTTTTATACCTATTTCAACGAAATTAGAATTAATTAAAATTGCAAATTTAGAGTTTGAAGTGCATTTTTTCATAACTTTCGAGGAATGTGCTTATTTAAATGTGTAAATGGGCAAAAATTTTGTTTTTGTCGAAATCAGATCAAAAACTTCGGATTGCTATAACTTTTTATTGAAAAGATATATAAACCTATCCCTCGCACAGGATATTGTCTTTGTACATAACTAAATTCCTGAAAAGTTATGAAAAAATGCACTTCTCCGATTTTGACATATGGAAGATAATCTTTTTTGATAAAATTCCATACTACTACTAATAATAATAATCTAGGCTTCTATAGCGAATTTCATCTTCGGAGAAAATAACAATGCGCTTTACAATAGTATCACAACAAAATTACACATCATGAACTAAAGAAATATCAAAATAAGGACAAGATTAACAATAATCAATCATTATAAACATCAATTACAGGAAGCAAATTATGTAAAAGTACATAAAAAATCACCCAAAATCATGTTTTTTTTACTTAGATTTGCAATGTTAATTAATCCTAATTTCGTTGAAATGTATCAAAATGTAGATAATTTAATTTTCTTTCATATTACACCAAACTCATGGTGGTTCAAGGTTTCCTTAAAATATTATTTACAAAATACTATTTTGTCGTCAAAAGGGCCGCTTTTTGGGCGGGGGCGTCCCCCTGGCCACACCCACAACTTAGAACATGCCAGACAGTCAATTTGATATGTGGAGCTTGCTACCTGGGTTATTATCCTCTCTGTGAGTGTCTCTCATTATCTCTCCCACTCTCTACTTTGTTTCGCACTTTTGCGCTGCGGCTTTGCAGTTGGCGCACTGCATTTCTATGATGCTGTTGATTGAATAAATTGAATAAATTCATCAATTCCTGATAAAGCCGTATGAGCAAAAATTCAATTTATTCTTGTCTCATATACGGTTGTCTCATTTAATTCGTTTTCTAGTTATATATGTATGTATTATGAAAATGAGATAGCAAAATGTGTATATTGATGGTCATCTTGCGAGGAATAGCCTAACCATTAACAACTCAAATCGGCTCTCATCATTAATTTTTCTTTTCAATTTTTTTTGTTTGATGGTGAATTATTGGGGGGATGGTTGTACAGGCCACCCCCCCCCCCACCTGAAATATTGGGGGAATATATCCCCCCATCCCCCCCCCCCCGGGATCGACACCCATGTCCAAACCTGTCCTGATTTCCATTCTGCCGCCCTTTGGTGGGGCCGGGCGCTGCCCTTTCAGAAGCGTTTTTACACTACCTTTTCAGGCACTGCTATCTCCACACAGGTGTTAAATTGGTACCCGGTAGGATGCGACCGTCATTTTTGGTCAAACCAAGAAGTTGCTAGTAACTTCTTGGTCAAACAGTTTTTGAGCGTCAAGTAACGCCTGGCTGGAATACTCCCCAGGGAGTGGAGATTGTGCAGTGTGTGCGGGCAAGCACTGAATCCAATGACCGGGTTAATAGTATATCTGTTTAGCGCTTAGAGACATCTGAGATGTATTAAGCGCTATATAAAAGCGGAATATTATTATTATTACCTTATTACATTTTCGCAATTATGAACACTATTTCATTTTCGGAATTATGAACCCTATTTCATTTTCGGAATTACGAACCCTTTTTCATTTTCGGCATTACGAACCCTTTTTCATTTTCGGAAATACGGACCCTTTTAATTATCGGAATTATGAACCCTTTTAATTTTCGTAATTATGAACCCTATTTCATTTTCGGAATTACGAACCCTATTTCATTTTCGAAATTATGAACCCTATTTCATTTTCGGAATTACTAACCTTCGGAATTATAAACCTTATTTCATTTTCGGAATTACGAACCTTCGTAATTATGAACCCTATTTCATTTTCGGAATTACGAACCCTATTTCATTTTCGAAATTATGAACCCTATTTCATTTTCGGAATTAATAACCTTCGGAATTATAAACCTTATTTCATTTTCGGAATTACGAACCTTCGGAATTATGAACCCTATTTCATTATCGGAACTATGAACCTTCGGAACTTTGAACCTTCGGAAAAACGACATGTAACCTATCGTGAGGACCGCTATTCATAATACGAAATCGGGGTCGCTATTCATAAACATGAAGAAGGGGCACTATTCCGAATTTACATTCGGGGTCACTACTCATAAGTAACGCTATCCATGATACGAAACTGAGGGCCTCCCCTCAGTCAAATTCGCTTGGTATTGATCTCATTAATATATTGTACAGTCTATTTCTATCTGTACAATGTACATGTATATATTATACATTACCTTCAACTGAAAAATATTCTAAAATGTTTCAGGCCTTGTGTAGGCCCTAAGTTGTATTTCTAGGGGAACCTCCGAGTGGTCCCCCGGAGTTTGAGGTAAAATGCAACCCAGGTTTTGGGTCGATTTTTGTACCTTACCAAAGTCAGACTCATTAATATTGTATAGCCTATTTATATCTGTACAATATTTATATAAACCTAACAGAAAAAAAATCACTAGTCATTCTAAAATGTGTCAGGCCTTGTGTATGCCCTATGCTGAATTTCTATACAGGAACCTCTGAACGCCCCCCACCCCCCCCCCCGACTTTGGGGGAGAGCGCAACGTAGGTTTATAATTCAATGTTTTTCTTCAATTGCATTGCTTTCCCATGATATGATAATATTGTTTACTATAACATCGTTCGGACATTAATTGAAAAGCCACTTTGAGGATACTTCAACAAATGCCACATCAAACAATTCACCATCGCCATGAAAATGATTTTGTCTTGCAATCCTTTCATGAAAGAGAGTTTTTTGATGCCTCTATAACAAACTATTGTTAATTGATAAGCCCAAATCTTATCGTGCTGAAATTTGATGATCTAAATCTCGATAAGTATTAAAACATCACTGTAACATTTTCATAAAATCAAACATTGTTATTATATTTTTAATTGATTCATTTTATTTGCTGTTACGCCCTCTATTATTAATTCACTCTTCTAACAATGTATTATTTTGTCAAAAGACCACATTTTGTTTAATTGAGTTTATTACTTAGGCGTTAGGTTACGGTTTAGCGAGAAGTTACACTTTAGCAGCTTCACATACGTGTCTTGTCTGCTCTATCTAATAATCCATTTATTAGTATGGGTAACTCCAGCGTGACAGAATGGACATCCAATCCTCACATTGTGTTGCGTTTACTCTTTAACTCTAATTTTTGTTTTATTGAATAATATAATACATGTGGGAGGGGGGCACTAGCGTACCTGAGGGGGGGGGGGCAGGGGCAGAGTGCCTCCATGACGGGCTCCAGGGAAAAAATAAAAAAAGGGGGAAAAAGGGGGAAAGGAAAAAAAAGGGGAAAGAGAAAAAAAGGGGAAAGAAAAGAAAGGAAAGGAAAAAAAGGAAAAGAGGAGAGAAAAAAAAAGAAGAAAAGACAGGCCCCGACCTACAACCACGGCAACAATAACACCCAATGTATTAATCAAATGTTATTAAAAGAGACTAATTCATTTTTTTCTCGCTCGCTACGCTCGCTCGCGAATAAATGGAATAGACATTGCTTTGAAAACAATTATGCCCACACTTGACATGCAATATCACCCTCTTGCCAAAAAGGAATTGATATCGCGTTAAACGCGATTGCGCCCATCCCGACCTGCTCCAATAAAAACAAGTTTATGTATTAATTTCTAAAAAGAATTGATTGTTTTCGCTATGCTCGCTCGCCAAAATGAAATTGGCATTTCTAACAAAATATGTGCGTCCCCTTGCCTGCAACAATAATCCCAGTAAATAAGTAAAACACGTTATTTTAAGAGATATTGTTTCCTCGCTCACCAGAATTGATGATTAGATTGATTTTAGTGAATGATATATGAGTTGATTTGTGTCACCTCGACCTGCAACATAAAGATTTATGTTTATATACCAATTATCATTGAAAGAAAAGAGTATTTTTGCTCGCTCGCTATATGCTCACTCCCAAATATGTAATTAACATCGCCTTAAGCGCGATTGTGCTTGCTCCAACTTGCAGCAAATCAGTATAAAAAAAATTGTTTGTTTTTTTCGCTTTTTCTACCCAAAATTGAATTAAAATTACCTAATAATAAGGCCCCGACCTGCTAGGGTAATAAATAATAATAATAACAACATTTATAATGCGCACATATCCACCCCAAGAGATGCTCAAGGCGCCTTACAAGGTAAGTACGATCATTTTTTAAGGGTAGATGTTTATCTATGTTCCAATCATCATAAGACAATTATATTTTACGCTCGCTAGCCGAATGGAATTAACATCATCTTAAAACATGATCGTGTCCACTCCAACCTGTAAAAAAAAAAAAAAAGTTTACGTACCAATTATTATTGAAATAATAGTGTATTTTCCAGCTTGGTTCGAGCTTGCTCGTCATAATGGAATTAACATCGCCTTTATGATTTTGCCCGCCCTGACCTGCAACAATTAACAAAGTTCATGTACCAATCAACATTAAAAGAAGTGTATTTTTTATTTTTTACCCTCTCTTAATTGCTACGCTGTCTCTACAATTAACACGCTAATAAAAATGCTCGCCCCAACCTACCACAAATTACCAGTTAATAATATTATTATGTACCAAACGTTATTCAAAGAAAATTTGGTTTGCTCTATAGCTACGCTCCCTCGCTAAAATGGAATTAACATCACCTTAAACATGATGTGTTAGCCCCGACTTGCAACAAAACGTGAAATTTATGAACCAGTTATCATTACAAAAAATTTGCTCGCTCGCTACGCTCGCTCGCCAAAATAGATATAACATCGCTTTTAATAATCACGTCCCTGACATGGAACAATGAAACCAAGTTTATGTACCATATTCTCACTAAAAGAGAAATTATTTTTTTTTCGCTCGCTCGCTACGCTCGCTAGCTCGGGGAATTATGTGCCCACCACTGACCTGCTACAATACAGGCGCGTATACGCAGGGGAGGGGGTAGGGGTTGACCCCCCCCCTTTGGTATTTTTTATGTGTGTATTTTGGAGGAACCCCCCCCCCCTTTGGAATTTTTTTTATTTTTTAAATTTAAAAAATTATACAAATGGCTGACCTAAAAAAGTTGACCTTACCCCACCCCCCCCCCCCCCAACGGAG
>JAVYIG010012007.1:0-56518 GCA_035222895.1 Strongylocentrotus droebachiensis | reverse complement strand
TCCAAATGTTCTTACCGTTATCCAGCCTCTCTTAGAAAAAGAAAAAAAATAGTGTCTCATTATAGATAACGCTAAATGTGTAATGGTAGTTTATACAAAATGCGGATTTGCCTTACATTAAACTGGTTCGACATCTGTGCATAATGATAAACAACTTCCGCAATTAGATCACAAGAATAAGAAATAATGAATATTATTCAAACGACCTTTAACGAGCATACAAGAGAAAAATATTTACCTAATGAGCGATAGGATTGAAACGGCTTTCATATGTGCTTGAAGACTTACAGACCAAATATAATTTGAAAATATTGATTGTTGTGAACATAGTTCGATATCTCAATGCACCTTTGGTCTTAGGCTAATAAGAGTAGTAAATAAAGAGAAAAATAAATAAATAATAATGATAATAATACTAATATCACGAAGAAAATGGATGTAGGTTGGATGGATAAAAAGGATTAAAAGGTCGGTAAACTGAAGGGTGGCCAAAAGAAAGATTAAAAAAAACCCGAGTAAAACCAGCACTTACATTTTACCTTCCTAGTTTTCCTTCGGCATAAAATAAAATAAATAAATCAGCTTGATTACTTTCCATCTTCCACCACCGCTTGCTACCAACCACTAAGGGCAAAAACCTATATTTCCAACACTTTGTTTTATTGGGAAAGAAAGAAATAGAAGACAGAAGCTGAGACATCAAAAAGGAGAGAGGAAAAAGGGGAACCGGCTATAGACTTTATATCGAATAGAAACGTAGCGTGAAATTTGGGCTCACGGTCCATCCATTGATTGTGGTGTCATGTTACGCCGTATTGTTCTCGTTCGCAAAATTCAATCTCCCTTTTCCCGAACCAAAATCAAATGGGACGAAATTTATATAAATATAAGAAAACGGCGACATATTGACGTAAGACGATGTCTTTATTATTAGATACCAGTCTTATATAGTCTTTTTTAAGACCCCCCAGAAAATAACTGAATAGTTTAATTTTCCCAATCCCTTTCTATTGGTCGTCGAAAACATTTGGATCGAAGTAATTCAAGTGCACAATTTATTATTTAAATATGGAATTTAAGTTTTTTTCCCCTCCATATTTGTATCATTATGTATCCCTTGAGGGTCATGCTATCAAGTTTTGCTTACTTTGTTAACCCTCCTGTTTGATATTTCCGATTAGGTACAGCCAGCCTTACTTTATCCCTCATAATAATCTTTTTTCAAGTTTAGAACTTGCAATGATTTGTTTGTCATATTTGTAAAACTGCAAAAGAAAAAGAAAATCAAACAGAAATAAATAAATCAAACCAAATCAAATCAAGTAGAATTCGTTATCCTTCAACAGTATTTTGAAGAAAAGCAAATATTAATAACATCACCTAGAAAGCATACATACCGATTTTCTAAAAAACTAAAGGGAAGTTCAGCAAGGTACCCCCCATAGATGATAACACCCAGGTAACCACGCGATTTTGATAGCTTTGCACCACCCCCCCCCCCCACAACCAAAACAAAAACATATCCAATCGTTGAATTTTCATTTTTATCTACATCACAAATGATCTCCCACAACAAAGATTACTTGAACAAAATCAGAAATCTTGCCCTGAACATGCTGAATATTGATTTGATAAAACTAATAAATTATAACTTATGATGAATATATTAAATGTATTTCATTTACTACAATATGCTCATAATAAACATGTTGAGTAACGAATATATTTTGTATTTTCTTCTTTGGTAGAGGTTTATCAAAAATGAGAAATTGTTTTGGACAGCCGCCATCGCTAAAGAAAACCTGTGATTATTTTACATTAATGTTTCGTTTTATATAATATCTTACCCTTTACGATCATCAAAGTGAACTTGACTTTAATTCCATGACTTTTAGAAATTGGCTGCGTCCAAAATATGCTGATTATTTCAAATGAGAACGTGATTGCCTTAGAACAAGATCAAAGCAAGGCTTAAATCCCAAGATTCTATGGTAATATTTTAGCTGGATAATGTCGAAATGAAGACAAAAAGAATGAACGAAAAAAAAATCTGTGGTTTTGAGAGGATTGCTGTTGGTTTTAGTAGTCCAATTTCGTTTCTTCCTTCCAATCTTTATGAAGACTTCTGGCCTTATTACCCTAATGAATTTGTCTTAAGGCAAAGACTGAATGAACGAATTACGGGGAAAGAGAGCGGTAGAGAGTGGGAGAGACCGGGAAAGAGATTGAGAGAGTGGGAAAGAGAAGAGAAGAGAGGGAAAGAATATAATCATAACGACGTGGAGGAGAGAGCTAATAAAGAGATTGGAAACCCATCATAAATATTGCAAAATCTTTGCTCCCGAATCAAAATGAAACCAAACAAATATAATAGCCTCAAGGTGGTTTTGCAAAATACAGGTAGGAATTTGATGAGGAAGACAATAATACATAGAATGGTAATAATCCAGATAGTAGATGTCTGATTTTGATCGCATATGACAGCTTACTTGTAATATGCTGATGAATACTCGAAACTGATGAATGAAAGAACAATATATTAACATGTTTGCTGATGAACCTGCTTTCACATTGTAATGACTTCATCTTTTTAATGATATATAATTTTTTCACATCTCCTGGAATAACTATTACGAAAGGTAATAGGTTTGTTTATTTTACAGAGAGTGACCATAGCAACACCGTGAGTGGTATTACGTAGACTAGATGTGGGATAAAATGATTCAGTATCCTACGTGTATCAATTAATGAAAAATATATATAATCATAAAATCTTCATAAATTTGGAAAGACAATCGAAGCTTACCTCAACGATGAAGACTCGTGACGTAAAAAAAATCCTTGATGATCAAGAAAGGATTATACATTTTTAACTATATTATTTCTCTTTTGATTGAGGGAATAGTCTTACTGATTCATGAAATTCACGAAAAAAGCAACACGCTCGTCTTTTGTCGTCAGACGAAAAACTCACAACCCAGTGCTATCATTTCCATTTATTTTGTTTTTTAATGATACTCGTACGACTTAATAAAACAAAAGCGAATCAAAGCACATATTTTAGGGTATATACACTGTATCAATATGTATCAAAAGCCACAGGGAATTAAGTCTCAGTTAAATATAAGTTGTAATACATGTCAGCAGAAAAACTCAAACAAGTAGTGAAAAGATTTTTGGTGACAAGACATTTAAAAAAACATAACTTCTCTTTTCCTCTAATGTTAATTCGGCAGACAAGGACAAACATGGTGCGTATATTTAGTCCTGACATTAAGGGCTTTCCTTAAATCAATCATTGGAGGTGGGTTTGGCACAGACCAAATCAAGTCCACAGAAGAGAAAGGGAAAACAAAAATCTTCTCTCCCTCCTTTTCACCAGAAACGTTTCGCTTCATTTCCATCAGGGTGTTTTCAGGGCATGAAGGCAGCTCTTAACTGGGCCAACTAGCACCCAACTACTTCCGCGCAGGAAAGCGCGCGCGGACACTTTCAATCTATCATATGCGCATATCCTGCCGCTGCCGCTCTGATGTGGAACCGCATGCTTCCCTTCTCGGTCCGATCTTATTTTTAGGACTGGCGATATGTATCCCATGCCCGCACGCTTGGTTTGCATCGCGAGATATGATTCAGAAAGACCGAAATTTGATTAGCCAAGAGTGCTAAGATTCGTGAAGAGTTCATTGGAGGTTGTGATAGAAAATTGTGTAACATGAATTAAAAAATAATATCAATATGGTATTTTGATACGCATAAGTTTTATTGGTTGGCAGTAAGAGTAGTATCTATCAATAATCACCTTCCCCCCCCCCCCTCTATTTTTGCACTTTTCTAAAGATTTTCTCTTTATAATGACCAACCTATTTCACTGGGCCTGTATTCTTCCCATTTAATTTCTACTGTTTTTTCTGCAAAAGTCACGATAGCCTATATGTAAATTGTTGCTTAGCTTTTTTTTTTTAATGTCTTCTTTCTTTACTTTCAAGATATATTTAAGCTTTTTTCCAGTGGTTTATCTACTATCGAAAACGGCTTCTTTGAAGAAAAAAATACGTACGTAGACAATCTAACATTAACCTGTAGTGATTACGAATATCCCAAATCTCCACATCGTAAGCATGATACTATAATACATTTGATTGACTTATTCTGTGACACGTTTGATAAATTAATGAAGTCGGGAGATTACATAAAAACTACTTAAATTTTCCCGAACGTATATCTAACTTCCTAAGGCACGTATGGGGCACATAATAATTAATATGTAGCTTGAAATAACGCCGAAAACTATTATCTGGTTTAAACGAGGGATAGTAGAACCTTCCTTGACACTAAAAGACGAACAAAAGTTTTAAAATGATGAGTAGAAGTGGACTGATGCTTAAAGGCTTTCCCTCCATTTCATTCAAAACGAAACCACATGAGAAGCTCGTAGTAATGTACCAAAAACAATCGAATTTCTCTTCATGCTAATTTGTTAACATATATATAAGCCAAAGGCACCGACACTATTTATCAACATGCCTTACTTAAAGTCGGCAATACCCTTGTGTAAAATTACGCTGTTTCACCCCCATTCTCTCCTTTATGCCTCCTGAATTAGTTGGCTTATTTGGTCGACAAATTATGCTAATGTTGTGCATGGCGATGTAGAAGGGGGCAGTGGTGAATGAATTAACATTTGGAAAGATAGCATAATACCAGGAGGTCATGAATGAAAGCATGAATCAAGTGACCTCGGGTCATACAAGACTTCTGATGATCGCTCTGAAATAGCCCGTGCCGTCATAATGACCTATTTTTGTTTCTCTGCTCCCTAAAAGATACAAAACTGTGTCAATGTATGGATGAATTAAACCCCCAAACAGCCCCCAGGTTCAACTCAAATTGACCATGGTGACATCGGCGTACTAGAAACCTGATTTTGAGGGTTGGATGGCCTGGAAAAAGAAAGAAAGAAGAAGGGGGTGTTAAAGGAGAGAAGGGGCTATCGAATAGAGCGAGTAGACAGCCCTCATCTGTCTCACTTTGTCCCGTGTAATGTATGCCGGTGTTTACGCGCGAAGTGGTCGCTTGCTTGTTATATCGTTTGTTCCATGTTCGTGCGTCCGCCCCACCCCCTCACGCCCCTCAATACCAATAGTCTATAATTCAGACACATTCTACCGCTGGTCAAGTTGTGATCGCCAATCGACAAAGAACCGATTCTGTATTCGAAAGCTCGGTACGCATTTCGGGTAAGCAAAACGGCTTTACGAGCAATCATTAAATGCGTTTAAAGTGTAAAGTAATATAACATTTTCAGGTGAATTTCAGTTTTTATTACGTAGGCGTAGTCGAAACCCATCTGCACAAGTAAGACTACAGAATACAGGTCTTTCCGCCCGCGATTTTTCATGGCTTGGCCGGTTTAGCCAATTTCCGGTTACTTCGCGAAGAGACACCTGAAACGGTTTCCGGTTTGTGGAGTTGGCTAATTCCGCTCTATTGGTCGCTAAGTCGTTCATCTTCCTCCGTCTTTGATGCTTATTTAGAAAATAATAAGACAGGGCTGTCCCCTCCTTCTTCATGCGGGATGATTGAGAGTGAAGCTGTTATAAGAGAACAGTGGCCTAGACAGTAGCAAACTTGCAATCAATCAATTGGTGTCTTTAAAAGGCTTGACTGCCTTAGAAAGCGTCTATACTCTCTGACCAGCGTATCAATTGATGAAATTCAGGTTGTTAGCTGCATGTTAGTTATTCAATGCAAATTAATTCGGTTATAACATGAATAGGCCTAAACTTCCGGCGAAGGAGCTATTGGGGCATGTTCGAAAACTTAGATTTCCATATCTTGCATTATACGCACGAAACTTTTAAGTGATGTACTTAATATCCAGGGAGGTCCTCCCACCTCCCTGGACCATCAGATCTTTTGATGAAATTCAGGTTGGTAGCTGCATGTTATAGTTATTCAATGCAAATTAATTAGGTTTATAACATGAATAGGCCTAAACTTCCAGCGAAGGAGCTTTTTGTGCATGTTCGAAAACTTAGATTTCCATATCTTGTATTATACGCAAGAGACTTTTGAGTGATGAACTTAATAATTAGTATCAGCGTGATTTGTGCGTGAGTGTATTGTGATGCGCTTCACGTTTTGTATCTCAGAACACAAAACTCGGGGAATACATGTTTGACCGCTGTAGCGAGCATTAACCATTCATGTACACGTTGTACGAAAACAATCAAAACAAAAGATTAAAGGTACTATGTCCCATTTGTAGGCCAAAAAATGAAAAGATTTAATTCCAACGGCATTTGAAAGATAATACTAATTTAGAACTTCCATAAAAAAAAAGGGGGGGGGGCTTGAAAATGTCTTTAAGTGGGAAAATAACGACTATTAGTTGTCGAATCGACTTAGGAGCTATAGAGCCAGTAAGTAATAGTTTGATTTTCAGACCATTGTACCGAATTGTCGTACGTTTTTATGCTGCGCAAAAAAGTCAATCAGTTTAATTTGTTGCCATTACAAGAAGTGGGTTATTGATGTAGACAAATGCTCATGTACCCTTTACAGCTCATTTTATGTATGTTATTACCAAAGAAGTAAAAGCCAGTCAGTCACTCAATTGTGTCTGACAGTGAAGTCTAGCAAGTAAACGGGTTTCCTTGCATAATTTGAATATTAGGACACTGCTAACGTTTAAATTTCACAGATAGGACATACATGAGATATTCATAATTCCTGCAAAGTTCTACAGAATTTGATGTTGGCTGCAAAAGGGACATAGTACCTTTTTAAGTGGACAAACGTAATTTCTTATCAAGCCCCACGTTTGTTAGAACCCACCATGTAGGTTTTCAAATAGTTTAATATTTTCGTTGATTATTGACAAGTAATGCAACTTATCGTAAGCTATTGGACAATATGGGCCTAGATGTAAATGGATTCATTGAATTGAATTGCCAAAATCATGCATCAGAAAAAAAGGTAAAATGAGGTCAAGCACTTCGTCCCAAGAATACCAGCAAAGACTTCTTTAGTTTGTTCATTTTATGAGAAACATGAGGTTTTGGGACATGGGCGCTGTAAATGAATTACTTCCTGCAAACATATTTGAACTAATTTCTTGGTCCCAGAATATGGGATCAATAGCTGACATCGAAAACAGAGGAAACTCGTGGTCTTTTGGTAAACCTTTCCAAAAAAGGACAGCTCTCGACAGAGTTCAAGTTCTGAGAATGATATTGCAAATTCCTTTAGGTACCTTGGGGAGCGACTATGAACTCTTGAGTCTTCCTTTCATTGAAATAATTTGTTTGGAATTGTTCGATTTTTAATTCAATTTACGTAAACTTCACAAAGACCAGTTGTGGGGGTTTGATGGTTATAATTGTCGTCATGGTGATATGGGTAATTAACATGATGCAATCTCCACTACCGGGCCTCTAGCTCTTCTTCACGAGGCTGAAACTACACAGTCTTCCAAAAAAAAAAAAGGAGCTATCAGCATTCGATTTGTGCACTTTCAAGCTTCGTATTTCTGTATCTCACTTAATCTACATTTATAAGAGAAATCATTAGTATTTCATATATCAACCATATCCATGTAAAACTGACAATTTAAAAACATAAGGTTATAATTGATGATATTCCTATTCGTTTAACTTAAATTCTTACAATGGTTAATACCTATAAATTAACACGATCGCGAAGAGTTTCAAAAAATGAACACAAAGGAAATGTTAATTCAATGTTGTATAAACAATTCTACGAGAAAGAAATAGCACATAAATGCAAATTTCGTTTGTATTCTTCGGAGATTATAAAACACAATGATTTGTATTCATATTCCGAAAAACATTACTAATTTCTGCGAGAGATATATTAAAATGTTTAACATCTTTTATAGAGGTTGTGAGCAAGTTTGCAATGGAATATCTGTTGGGTACTTAGAATGTTGTAATACCCTAAACGACCCGGGTGGCAGATAGGTGCATAGTGCCAAGGGGCCAAGATTCCATCGTACACAATCCCTTACATTTCGCTGATTCACGCGACCCTACTTGCACAATTCCCCACCAAACAGGGTTCGGTATTCTCTGAGGAGTCAGCGGGATGTATCAGGATGATATCGAAAGGAAACTATCGGATGGGTTGGAGAGGTAGCGGGGAGACATGGTCAAAAAATGGAATTGATGGGGCCAGGGGCGTTTTCTTGGGGTCATAGGACTTCGGGTGGGGTTTTTGTGAGTGGTGAAAGAGCACTGATAACTGTGACACTTTGTAAATTGATTAGGCGTGTGTGACCATATGCCCGTGTGTGAATAAACTAATAGAATATATTTCTGTTACGATTATAAAAAGGCAATATCAATAGATATTTCCCGAAATAAATACTTATGGGAGATATTAAAAGTAAGTCGTTGAAGGAGACAGCATAAAGACAAAGACAGATAAATATATACCTGGGAAACCTGGGAATAAGAGGGAAAAGGTCAAAACAATGGAAAATAAATTATTACACATCAAGTCTGATTAAGGATTTATGATTGGGTGAAGTATTGAAATTACCATTCAGGCAAAAACTACGACAACAGAAATAAACAAAAATCACAATAGAATATACATTTTACTCATTAAGCAGATGTGAACAAAAATTAATAAAATATAAATCATAATTATATGAAACATATGAAATATATATACACAAAACAAAATTTTCCTATCGAATTCAAAACAAAAATCCCATTTAGATGGTACAGTAACGATATATACAAGTAGTATTTAAAATGGAATTATACCATCGCAGGTAAATGTATTGATATCAATTCAAAGTGTTCCTTACGTGGTTTATCCTTCATTTTCTGACTTAGATCTAGCTATACAAGATGATTGCATGGACACACAATTATTTTTAAGAACCAGTTTAAACAGATATCATGATTGGGTATGTTTGTGTGCTCGTGTGTGTGTGTATGTGTGTGTGTGTTGTGCGGGGGGGGGGGGGGGCTTGGTCGGCAGTTGTGGTCCACAGTCACGAAGATTAGTAATATGTAAGATGGCTTGTTTTCCTACTGCGTATGGTTGACAGACGAAATAATTATAGTGATTTTCAATTGGAATGAAAGACGTTCAAAGGAAAAGAAATCGAATATCATATGAAAATAAGCAATGAAATTATTAATTGGTCAGGAATTAAAATATTTTCATTATGAAAAAGAAGATATTCTCCATAAAATGGAGACTACGCAATTGTAAATCAGAATGAGAATATCTCGAATCATAATACCCGTTGCATATTATCCATCTCTCTATTAAATTATTTATTAATTTAGTCAACTATTTGTTTAATAATCTATAAATTGATTGATTCAGTTATCCATTTATTTTATTTTTATACGTATGCAGTACTCGCTGCGATTGCGAAATTACTGCCATCATTAGAATCAATTATTCCTAAAGGATTTTTTTTTTTTTTAAATTTTTAATTTTATATTTTACATCTCTCGTAATCAATAAAGGTACGTCGCCTCCATGTGCGAATCAGAAGCAAAAATAGGTGTTGGGAGGACAGAGAATGACAGAGAATGGAATGGAAGACCGGTGCAATGTCCTCAGGAACCTTCAACCCGGTCGGTCTGCCGTGCCCGCCCCGCCTCTTCCCCAACTCTATCCTGTACACCTCCCGCTCGCAAGCATGGCGGCACGCGGCTCAAATCCGGGCATCTCTCATCTCTGTCTCCTCTCAAACGACTTAAAGAGGGTGAAAAAGGGAAGAAAAATACACAAGCACCGCACTTATTATCCCTCCCATGCAAATACTCTCAACAGGAGGAAATTTGATTTATCATGCCTGCCCTTCAAACAATTATTTATTCTAATTGATAACATGTGATCACTCGGGCCATATGATACCGTTGAATAGCAGTCGGGTCTAATGAGCGCCGGTTGTCACGGCCGTTTAGACAACTGCCGCTAATAATTGCGCATGGAACACCTGCAAATTGTGAAAGCTGAGATAGCAAGTGCTCCATTTGAAAAAAAAAAAAAAAAATCTCACATCCTTTAACTTAATCTTACGATTAAGATGGTCCATGAGATCATTAAGGCGTGATAAAAATGAATACGTTTCCGTTTGAATATTCAGGTTGTGGTCAGCACGGCTTTCATTTATTGAGTATATAGACAACAGTAAGACACATAATACCGTGTGTACATGTATTATAGGTAGATAATTATTTTATTCATATGATACTACATGTATATTAGAGTTACATTAAAAGAACGAAATTAAATTGTTTATGTTTTATATTATGTGATTACATAACAAATCGCACTTGCCTTTGGGATAAAATGAAGAATATATCACATTGTGGTATCGTCAGTGGAAATATGATTTGGGAGGGGGGGGGGGGGGTGAAAAAATTATCAATACCAGAGATATGTTGTTGTTGTTTCTTTTAGTGATGATGATATATTTGGGTAGAACTAAAGTAATACATTCGTGTTCTCGTCTGGAACCATTCCTGACATCAGGATTTTTTTCTCCCTAAAGGTAATAGGAGCCCCGGGAAGGGGTAGGGGGGGGGGGGGGTCCGCGGCCTCTTCGCCCATCCCCATTTCCCCCTATCTGCCTATGACTGGCATTAAGACACTTTCTACTATTACCTCTTTCTTTATTAAAGATCAATTTTGATATCGACTTGAAGTTGTTGACGGTAAGAAATACCATAAATCCAGAAAAATGATGATCAAGATCATAATATTGGGGGTAAACTAGTGTATCAAAATAATTAATAATTGTCTTTCTTCTTAAAGCTTGAAATGTACCATTTATCAACAGTAACAGGTAAGATGTCAGCTTATCAGCTTATTGGTTCTACATTTCCTTACATTCCGACCTTACATTTAAAGGTATTACAAAGTTTTGGTATGGGATCATGAATTGGGTTCAAATTAACATATTGGAAGCATATGCGATCCTACAATATTCAGTGATCGTTGTCGTGGTTGAAATCGAGTCTAAAGTTATGAAATTATAAATAATAAACTCTTTATGTTGTATAGCTCCCTCTCAAGGTCAAGATATTAATTTAGCTATGAAACAATGTTTCTTGACCAATATCGACCGATTAGCTATTCCCGTTTGGAAATTATATATCACAACTACATATTCTGAGAATTTCATGGTCGCAGCTACCATTGCACGGCCATAAGCGCTATTTGAAATTTATCAAAATTTACCGGGAGCACCGGTAAATTGTTATATTCAATTTTTCTCAAAAACAGAAGTGTTTTAGATGCTATTTTTTTTAGTGCTTATAATACATGCACAGGGGCATCCAAGTATATCAAAATTGTAAAGATTCACTATCCACCCAATTTTCGAAATTTCCCAAAACTTTGTATTACCTTTAAGGGAAAACCATAATGGATACACCCGTCACGAATGGATGACTAAAAAGGTGACATTCTTTGAAATGGCATGGCAATGCAGGTTGATTTAACTAAAATGTAACGATTCTTACACTGGCAAATCAAATCTTATACTCAAGCTACACTTATGAAGTAACGTGTTTTTTTTCTTCAGGTTCGGGTGCAAGAATAGAATATTACACGCATTGAAATAAGGGCTAAATAAGTATGACAATGTATTAGATAAATTCAGAGTAACGTTAAGAGATACAGGGCTCTGTCTTCTATTTATACCAGCAGATTAGGAATAAAAAAAGCTTTACGCAATCACCACAATGATTTGTATAAAATTACCATGATTTTTTGAACCTATTTTTGAAGCATAAAACAGGCATTTAAATGGTGAATAAATAGAGTAGTATATTACAAAATTCCAACATAAAATGATCTTTACCAACATAATGATGTCTCTTTATATATATTTATATAAATATCTATGAAACCTATATGACGCAATCAGCAATTGAATGGGAAGACTTTTCTCCATGTCTGGAGTGGGACTCCCCCCACCATGCCCCTCGCGCTGGCGACCAAAGTAAGCAGTCGACCTTCCCACACGAAAGCCATGGACGAAGAAGACACTGTCATGACTACACGAGTCAAGGGCGAGGCCGCGGTAATATTTCATGACAAGCCGATGTCTGTGCGGTGATGCTAGACAGAGAACTATCAGAGCCATCCAATAATTTATAATGTGGATTTAGTCGAAACTATTGTTGGGAGGGGGTCGAGTCGTGGGACCTAGTTTTATTTGTCACATTTCTGTTCAGATTGTATTTGAAAATCTAACTACATCTTGTTTATAGAACAAATGTTCAAAGGAATTGCTTTGTATTCAATAAAGCTTGTATTTAAGTCACCATGACAACGAATGAGGACTAGTATGATGATGATGATGATGATGAAGATGATGATGGTGATAATGATGATGAAGATGACGATGGTGATGATGACACTACGAGGATGACAATAGTAATGACAAAACTGACAATGATGATGAAGATGTTGATGGTGATGATAATCATGATGATGGTTATAGTACGAAGATAAAGATGAAGATAAAGAAGAAGAAGAAAAAGGAGAAGAAGAGGAGGAAAGAGAGGAAAAAGAAGAAGATGGATAAAAAGAAGAAGAATATGGTGATCATGATTATTATGACAATGACAGTGATAATGATAAGGATGGTAATGACAACTTTGACAAGGATGACGGTGATGGCGATGGCGATGCTGAAGGTGGTAGTTGATATGATTATGATGATATTTTCAATAACGATGATAACCATAATGGTAATGGTGATGATCCCCAAAAGGAATATGACAATTTCTAAATTATATTGAGCACATACATGACATAAGCAGCTTAAGCAATATCAACCAAATAAGAGAAGAAAAACCGAAAAAGATCGTGGCTATAAATCACCTAAAATAAATATTATTTGGAGTACCCTCAACAGCACAATATGCTAAACACAATCAACCACACCTTTACCATGTGAAACTCTTAATCACCACTTAAGGTGAAGGAGCCGGGGGTGTACCACTGCACCCCTGCTACCCCCTCTCCACCAGGCCAGTTCACCTCTCTTAACCCCCTTGACACCGCATCCTATCGAAGATCCCCGGATACGTCTCAATTTGACTAACGATTCGTTTTGTAACGGGAAATCATCGCTTCCATCGGGGAGCCATCAATCAATCCGATCTCCTCTCTTCATAAAGATGAAGTCGTGACATGATTACGTTTATTAAAAAGATATGCTCGTGCGCTCATCTTCGCTTCAAATTAAGGCCTTCCTGCAAGAAGGCGCCAACTGCGTTTGCGCTGGAAGTCGGTACAAGAACCGCATCCTCAACATGCCTTCCAAACCACAAAGACAGGAAGCAATTGAACCGTTCAGTAATAAATTATCATAATTAACATTGTTTGGAGTCATAAATAAAATATGATTTGTGAGTTGCCAGTTGATTGCAGAGGGCAAAAGGGGATATCATAGTGTAAGTGGGTCAAATTCTTATTCTTTGTCTTATTCACAAAAGAGTTAATACATCTACAGCACTTTTATCTTTTCATGGATGAAAATAAATAAATTGTGATACATTGAAAGAACTGACATCAATAAATAATTATGGTTTTTAAAAGAAGTATATGTATAGACCAATAAGCTTGCTAAAGAAAACTAAAACTGATTAAGCAGATTTGAAGAAGAAACGAATTATTTAAAAAAAAACATCGATATAGAAACAGAAACAGAGGGGTAAAAAGGGATTCACTCATGTATCCACACTGTGAAAAAATTTGGGCAATATTATTTCAACACTTTGCCCAACGTTGTGCCAATAGTCAACCCAACCATCTATTGGGCAATATTTTGCCCAGTGGTATTGGTAAACGTACGTACCCTACTTCACACGTGCATAATTCTTTCGTATTTTGACCAAAATGTGGGCAAATATATGACCCTTCAACTGCCCGACTACGGTAGCCCACTTGTTGGGAAAATCTTGACCAGCTGTTGGGAAAAATACAAAAATATTGCCCAATAGATGGTTGGGTTGACTATTGGCACAACGTTAGGCAAAGTGTTGACAAATATTGCCCATTTTTTTCACAGTGCATCTTCAACAATGACATGAAATTAAGGTGAATCCTTGCAAGTTAGTTGCCACTCATTTTTGGTAAAATTATCTTACGATGACAAAATCTGTGCATATAATGTTTCTTGAATACGATACATCACTTCAATTGCATTAAATAACTCAATTTGTTTTCCTTCTTCATATAACCCGATATCTAATTACTTCATAATGCATCAGTTAATTGTCATTCAGCTTCTGTTTGATGTCAAATATGACTGTACGGGAATAAGGGCATCTTCTGCGAAAATTAGAAGTGACATCCAAAATAAGGGCATCAAGAAAAGTCTACTCGAGACAAACTCTATCCAGATGATGATGATGATGATGGTGATGATAATGTTGTTTTTGTTGTTGTTGACGATGATGGTGATGGTTGTGATGGTGATGGCGGGGATGATGATGGCGATGGTGTTGATGAGTATGATATGGTGACAATGCTGCTGCTACTGATGATGATGTTGGTGGTGATGGTGATCATGAAGACGATGATGATGAAAATGATGATGATGGTGGTGGTGATGATGATGATGGTGGTGGTGGTGATGATGATGATGACGGTGGTGGTGATGATGATAGTGGTTGTGGTGGTGGTGTTAGTCATGGTGATGGTGATAAATGATGATGATGATGATGGTGATGATGATGATGAAAATGATGATGGTGATAATAACGATGATAATGAGGATGATGCATTTTATGCTAATGGTTATTGTGATACTGATGATTATGATGATGATAATTCAAGGCAGTTGTAAAATTACGTTTCAAATGTGCGCGCACACCCCAAACATAATATCATGAAAAGTGTCAACACCTATAATAACCGATTAAAATATGCCTATTTCATATGATTTATTATATTTTTTTAATATGAGCATAATGTTATAATGTTTGTTTTTGTATTTACTCTTTATTACCCCCCCCCCCCTCATACAAAAATAGATTTAAAGAACCACATTTAGAGTGATGTGCCCCCTCCCCCCTCCTCATGTCTTTCGATTTTTGTTTTCTATCTCTCTCCTTTAATCTTTATATTTATTTTTCCCTCACCCACGTCTGTCTTTTCAAAGTATGGCTATATTTTTTCAAATTACAATCACCAGAATTGCCCCTTGCTCTAAATTTCTACCACACTTAAAAGCTGAGACGAAATTGTTATTCCCATTCCTGGCTTCTCAAAAAAATTACTTTCTAATAATGCACTAGTCGTGTTTTATTTTTAATCTGGATTTAGCTCCTTGTGTATTAAAAGGATGTTCCGATATGCACGGTATCTCTCTTACTCTCTCTCTCTCTCTCTCTCTCTCTCTCTCTCTCTCTTACTCTCTCTCTCTCTCTCTCTCTCTCTCTCTCTCTCTCTCTCTCTCTCTCTCATCATCATTAAAAAACTCCCAACTCCCAAATGTTTAATGGCTTCAGGCTTATAGGAAAGAAAGGACGAAGAGAAAAAGTAAGACAGAAAAGGGATCCTTCTCTGAACTCAGTTTCAGTTAATGATGACCGTTACTCCGACTCATTTTAATAAGACAGATGGGCGAGAAAAGGGGTGAGGGAATGAGAAGGGGGAGGGGGGGGGGGGGGGCTTTCTTGCTATCGGTATTTCAAAATTCTCTTGGGTACATACCCGTCAATAATCAAGTCCCCTGTCCGTCCGTATTTCATCCTTCAGCTTCATTCCGTCAAAATGTATCTTAATTTATTTCAAAATTCGACATCGGCAAATATCAAGACCGTCTGATGATGCTTAAAGCATCTCACAAGTCAACTCATTTTTCTTTTCACTCCTTTCCCCTTCAACACAAATCATTGATATTGTGTACATGTTTTGGGTGTTAGCGGTTTATGGGCCGCTACGCGTGACTCGCCCCTTTTATTACACGTCCATGTTTAGGTCGGAGTTATGGCGCACTCGCTTACGGGCTGGGAGAAATAAAAAAGGATAATTTGCGGCTGTCAAAATTAATGCACGATGTGACAAGAATAACACACCGTGTAGCGATGACATAACGATACAATTCTTTCTCTTTCTTCACTTTTTAATGCCCAATATCCAACTTGATATTGTTTCAGATACTTGCCCGGAACCATGACTCCGCATCCTCGTCCCCGGGCAGTTTTAGGCGGTTTATTCACGGGCAGATTGAAGTAGAATAAATCGTACAACCTCTATCTCCGGAAATTCAAGGTTTTACTTCATTTTGTTTTCTTTAACTGACTGTCAATTCACAACCGCCTCTATCCTCCAGCAAAGAAGTTTGCCAACCTAAAAGTCATTTTTCTTAAGTCAGTCACTTGAATAGTGTTAATTTTGAAGGTATTTGAAGGTCAAGTTCCCCGTGTAATTCAAAATATGTCAAATACCTAAAGATGTATGAGCAATTCATTTTAGTTTTATTTGGGATTCCTCAGAAGAATACATTTTTTGTGATCACCTGTCAACAATGCTGATCACTCTACACCATGCACCAGAGGGACTTGACTGAAATAAGGGCATGAGTTATGGAGGCACATTGTATTTTTAAACCGGGATGTCTCAGAATAAAAAAAAAAGAGATCGGAAGAGCGGGGTACAGGTGGACCCAGATTACTAAAAAGACCAAACACGATTGATAGCCACGAAATTATACCAATGATGGGTGTCAATTTTATTTCGAAGAGGCAGGGAATGACAGGAACTGAAATTGGTTGGAGAATTTCGATTCAACCTGCCCACTCAAACTATACGATTTCCATCAACTGCCCGCAGACCTCAAATGGACCGGCCCCCAAGCCAGATTTTTGAGCGGCCCGTGAAAAAACTCCCGAAAATTCAAATTGCCAGTCTGCCCCTGAAGAAAGGGAGCGGGACGATTATCATTGGACAGTCATTACGTAATAGCTAGGGAAATTCGAGTTTACTATAGTCACCAAACTTTTAGCTACAATGAACGTAGAATCGGGAGAATAATACTTGTAATTCTCTGCACCAATAAACTAGCAGAGAGATCAAGAAATAACAATAACAATTTTTAAGGAATTATACATTATTGTAATTACAATCTGCTACGATGAATTATGAAATATAAGACATCCGGAAAAAATTCGGTGAACATGTTTTAACAATACTCACCTATATAGCCCTATTTATATTTGTTTTAAATTTATCGTGTGTCTCTGCTACATCAAGTCTACGAAAGAAAGGAAAACACCATGATTTTTATTAAATTTAAAGGGATCGTTTAACAATGTAAAATCTGAGATACACGGCCCTACACGTTATCAATGTCTGTGATAGGGTGTAATATTAAAGCCCTAAAAAAAAAAGAGCTTCAAAATGATCAAGAACTGCCTCAAAAAAGTAAAAATCTTTGAGTGACCGGTTTTACCATACTCGTTTCCCCCAATACACTGTAGTGTTATTAAACCGTTTGGCAAACGGTTTTCAAAATGTGTAATTCCGATCATAAATATCTTGATAATCAGACAGGCGATCGGCTTGTAAAATTCATGGGGTTCCTGACTGACCTAAAGGTTTATAATTATCATTGCAGCATGAGCTAAATCCAGAATTTAGTTTCAGAATCTGAGATAAAGTTACTGGATCCCTTTAAGATGTTATCCTCCACGTTATATCTTTTTAATGAAATATTCACATTTATTGGTACATTACTACATCGTAGTAAAACTTATGAAATCGATATTATTTAAAATCTTTTTTACATATCTTACATGGACCTACACATCCATAGCTGTATGACATAAGGTATATGCAAGCAAGTTTATTACCTCTTCGATTTATTTGGATGTCTTTTTAAAGTGCTTCATTAATTGGTGAAATAAATAAGAGCATTCACGTTCTATAAATTACATTATTTTGCCTTGATATTTGCATGGTAAAAGTTTAAATGAATATATGATAAGTCAAAAAAAAAAAAAAAAATCAATCAATAAATGATACGTATTTTGCCATTGCATTATGATTTATTCTAGATAGTTTACCTTACCTTGATACTATTTGGTAATTATAATTGTTATGAATTAGGTGTTGGAACATTTGTTTCATCATCATCGGACTAAAGTATATTAAAAATATGACAATTTGGGGTTATTTTGCGTGTGTTTTTTTCTCTCCAAAGTCATATAAAAAAAAAGCTGTCACAAACAATTGGATCTTCTCTTTACCGTCTCAACCAGCTATTAAAATATTGTATTCATTGACACTTGAATCCATTTATTTCGTCACTTTAAATCATGACTTTGAGATGAACATTTTGTTGCTGTCTAAAACATATATATTTAAAAATTACTTCTCGAAATATTACTATTTTATAAATTTACCGTTTCGTTACTATCCATGTTCAACGTGTCTACATTTTTGTATGTATATAATTTTAAAATCTATTTATAAAAAACAAAAAAAAATTTACTCATAGATTACTCTAATCATCGATTTATATTTCTTTCCAAAATGTATTTGGAAACTGATGGGATATGTATGGTTTATTAATGTATCATCCATACGTTCATAATGTTATTTCCAAAGGAAAGACATTCATTGCTCTGCAACATAAACGTTGTCAAAACCTCAGTGATATTTTTTAAAGATTAAAATTAAAATTGAAGTTATTAAATGCGTTTTTGAACCACACGTGGACATAATTATGTCCTTGTAATATCATAATTTGACGTAAAATGATGATATAATGCTCATTGGCCTAATAATCGCAATGTAGTGCCGTGGTGGCTATAATATATAAGCACAGATAAATGTATTTCAATTAACCTGACAATAAGCGTATTTGGAAATACCTATTTGAACCTGTTCTGTTTATATTTCTCCAGAAAAAGCAAATGGAAGTGCACATAAGTATTTCCGTAGTAGATTGAGATGCAATTCACGATAACATTGTAAATAAATGTCCTCATAACAATTTTACTTTTGTTTATTTTGCATGTGCGGCATTTGTCATTAGGTTGTTATCAAACGTGGGCTTAAGATTGTTGGAAATAGATGGAGGTGAAAAGGGAGTTACTTTGGCTCAAAAAAGGGTCGTGGAAAATTTGAATAATGAAAGCGCTGGAAATAATGACATGATGGTGTAATGAGCGAGATGGGAGCGTGTGAGAGAATAGCTCTTTACACGGGAGTTCGTTGCATGGCCCCCGGACAGTCTCCCCATCGACCCGGCCCAACGCGGCGAACCCTTTCCTTGCTCACACAGCTCTTTAACAAAAAAATGCGAGAGCTTAAATTATCAAGAAAACTGAGCGGAAATGAAATTACGATGCAAGCAATGAAAGAAAAGGGGGAGGAAGGCGTTTTCTGTAAAGAGATTGGGAGAAAAAAAAGGTCGAGAAAAGGCAACTCGATTCACAAGCGTAAAGTAATTTGGGCGATCGAATCTCGATTTGTTGTGGTCGAGGTTTTTTAGTATTGTCCAGTCGACGTCTTGAATTCGAGTGTATGCGCGTCTGTTACACGAGAGAGGAAAGCAACCATAACATAGAAGTAAACGACACCGAGTTGAAATTAATTGGACTAAACTTACTCGCTTTCTCTTTCCACATTAACCTAAATTCGTTATCCGGAACGCTACTTTTCTCAATGGTTTTGTAGGCTCCGCGGCAAGGGAGAAAGCAAAATGGCTGCCGCAAACACACATTAAATGCACTAATAACGCGGGATAATTGAATGAAAAGAAATAAAATATGTGCGATTTCTTCCTTTGGGCTCCTAATGAGTGGATGCTGTTGAATTTCAGAGGTTTTTATTTTTAAAAGGTAAGGAAAAAATAGTGTAGCATCTACCATCCTAAAAAAAAACGAGGTCTATATAACTTAGTCATGATATTACGCTTAAAAAAAGAAAAGGAAAAGAAGAAGACAAAAAGAAGAAATGACCCATGGCCCTCTGGCAATGATTTTTATTGTGGCTGTCTTCTCCCGCAATCAATATAATATTCTCTCTTCCCACTCTTCCTCGCCACTCTTATCTACATCTAGGGCGGCCATCAGAGAAAATAGAAAAGTATATCTGGAGGCGAGGTGGCTTGGTCACTCCTACTTCCTCCGCCTCCCTCCATCCTTCATTCCTTTTCTCCTCTTTTCTTTCTTTTCTCCATCTTCTAAGAGCCCCTACTCTCTTTAATAATCAGCTTTTTCACTCTCTCCCCCTATAAGGGGGTCACTGGCGGAGAGATTGAATGACCCGTACCCCTTCAACCGATATCCACACGTCAAATTTTAGACAATCATACACTTTTGTCGAATGTTTTTTTTATTTGTTTTTGTCATAACTTTTTATTTAGGTGCTTCATTTAAAGGAGAAACTACTCTTTTGCCAAATTTCGTTTATATTTCACCCATACGTCTAATTTCAAACCAAAATAATTACATACTTTTTGTCTAACCATGCTGACAATAATGTTCTTTAATATTTGGCGTTCTCTTTGTTTTAAATTGCGTGATTGAATAACGTCAATTTCGAAGATTCTTTATCGATTTCGATAAACCTGATAAAATTTAGCTGCCCAACCGACTTTGTTCCTCTGTTTCGTCAGCGTTGGTTTATTACAAAAAAGCTCCAATAGGTATAATTAAAAATTAATCGTCGATGTCCTTGATTGTGTTGATTAAATTTCAATCTATTTTCAATTCATGAATGGGAAGAGTTGAAGAATGTATATATTTCTATAATTTTGCAGTAGACTTTAACATACGCAGTAGTAAATATATTCGCTTTAAACAACCTGGGAAAAGAAAAACAACCCCAAGAAAGTTTTTCTAACGCCAATGTGTTTTGCGAAATCAGTTGGATCATTGAATTTATTAAAAAAAAACATATGAGGTACAATTACCAGACAAAAACAAACAACAAATTATTAAATAAATCAAATTTTATATTTTTTTTGGTGGAATGGAAATACTTTTTGTTTCCGGTTATGTATCATAATAATTATAAACAAGGAAAAATGAACAACATCAAAACAAAATATATACATATATACGTATACAAAATGGATATTATTTTTCACATATGTCCCCCAAAACTATTTAACAATGCATAAGTACTCACGATTCCAAATAAAAATTTGGTCAACTTTTATACTTGGGTTACATGAATCTTATTAGTATTGGACAAACCTATTTTGGAAGTAGTAAAAATGATAATCAAATACCCAATCGTGAAAGTTAGGAATGAAAATGTTATTAAGATATGGATAACATGATGTGCACATCTCTGACATGTTCATGATGTTAGAGTTTTCGATCACTCAGAGAGGGGTCAAAATCTGTACACCATCAATATTATGGTATTGAGAATGTGTCAGAGAAGATATGAAAATCAATGATGATGTTAATTTTGTTCAAAAGTAGAAAATGGGATATACATTCCTGGTTTCCAGTGCTTTCATTTTCGTCAATGGTATGACACTGTTTTCCTTACTCTGTTTCTTGTGATGATTATTTGCTTCATGATTTCATATGATACTATAGTACTATATGCATTCCTTTTCTTTTCCCCAAAGTATCAGTAGACTAGAGATTTCTTCGGAGAAAAGGGAAATACAAGGGGTAAGGAGGAGGGGTGTGTGAGATGAGAAACAGAATGGGGAGGAAGAGTGTAGAAAGGCGAAGGAGAGAGGGGCCGATGAGGAGAAATAACGAAAGCGAGAGTAAAACAAGAGGTTTAGAAGAGATGAAAGAGAGAGAGAGAGAGAGAAAAAAAAAATATTAGAAAGGGAGAGATAGAGATGAGAGAGAGAGATAAAGATGTGAAAGAGAGATAGAGAAGAGAAAAAGAGAGATTGAGACAGACAGAGGGAGAAAGGAGATGAGAGAGAGCGAGAGTGGTAAGGGGGGGGGGGGGCAAAACAAAAGGAACAGGATGGTTAGAGAAGAAAATATAATTTTGATGTGGATGTAGAAATGTTCGGATGTAGAAACAAAATTTTCCTTTCATTCTAACCCCATCGCTCATATCGTCTCAAACTTAATCTTGAATGTCAAATCGAGACCATTATCCATCTCATGGCCCACAAAAATTTGACCTACAGAAAAATAAAATCAAAAGAAAAGACCATCAACAAAACTATATGATACAAATGCAAGAGGAGATTCGATCGTTATAATGAGTAATAGAATAACAAGAGGGGAGAGAGAAATCGAGAAATCTTCGCCTGGAAGAAAATCAAGCGTATAATGAGACATAGAACCTGCGCAAACAGTGAAAGAAACGCAGATCGATCAATTATTATCGATAGCCGGCTTGCCTTTTAGCTAAAAGACAGCTCGAGCGAAAAAATCATTTCCCCATTGGCTCAGGATGGGTATCTGGTGGATAAGGGGATATAATCCTCTCCTCTATGTCCTTCCCGTATCTCTTTTTATCTACCAGGATGCTAGCAAAAGGCCATAAGACCCTCTCAAAATGACACCGATATGTGTTGGAGTCGGGCTTTGATGCGGCGGCAAATTGAAGCATTTTGGCCGAGACAGGGTGTGGGGTATCCACTAATTTGCCGGGACTTCGAAAAGGCGAGTAGTCAAAAGAAGACAGAAAAAAAATCACACACCCTCACGCGGGCAGTTTTCAGTCCCATAATTGCTAAACAGTTTCTCCCTTTACCCTTTTCTCCTTCCCGCCTTGCCTCTTTTCCCTTTTACCCCCTATTTCCTTTACATCTTTATTTTCTTACAAGCTTTCACCAACCACTTTCTCCGCGACGAGGTTAAAACATTGTACGGTTGAAAGCGCTCTTGAAACTCAATATGGATATTAATTACACCTACTGGCCTATGCGTGTTTTTTCCTACCTTGTTCCAGACAACGTTTGATGAATAGTTCGGTTTCCGTCTAAATGAGGTCCAATTTTACCCCCTCGGTTTCCCGACCTTCCATTATTGATGTCGTGTATTCTACAGTTGTCATATTATACTTTTTTTTGGTAGAAATTTCGCCAGCATCTGAGAGCATTTTAGTGAAACAATGTTCCCACCTGGTGCACATTATTTTAGCCTGACAGAATTCATGTAATTTCATACTTTTTGTCGTTTAAAAAAGTCCAGCTTTATGGATGTTTTTTTTCCTTTTACAAGAAACTATGTTGAAGGTCAAATCATCATCTTAACTTTCCACACTGCTTACGATTATGTAGATGTTGTTGTGGCTGTATATATTTTTCTGTGCTAACTTACAATCTTTTGGAAATTGAGATGGTTTTTGTAAGCGCTATGGTACTTATTGTTTTTAGTGCTCCTAAATATTCGATATTATTATTATTATTATTATTGAAATGTGTCCCTAATACTTTTTGTTTTAAAAGGACTGTTTCGTCTTCAAGATTATTACGCTATCATGAAGAAAACAAATCAGACTTTGTGAAGCACATATATATATATATACTAAAAACATTTCAAATTAGGTAATAAAAGGTGGAAACTAGATGTTCTTGATAATCTAAATCAAGATAAGGTTGTTTTTCTGCTACAGAGTCTCCTTTGAAATCATTACTAATTTTATGACTTTCCTCATTCTGTTTATGACCGTGTAGATCGACGAATATCAATGTATTGATTCATGTATACCCTTTGAAAAGTAGTGCTTTTGAAAAGCTAAAATCTCAGACCAAATCTTAATGCCCATCTTTGTATTATACCCAAAGTTGTATTTGTTCATCTTCTGTCACTTATAATGTATTTTGTTTGAAAATGTTAAATAAAAATCAATCAATAAATGATCAATTATCATCTATTTATCTATTTTCAATAGTTTTTTTCTTTTCATTTCTGTGCATGTTGACTACTTTTCTTGCAGTTTATCGTAATTTGTTAGTGGATTTTCTTTATAGGAATGAAGTGAGAAAAAAATCTGATGTCATGATTTTAAAATGGTGTTTTTAACTTTAAAAAGAAAAACTTTAAGGTCAACTTAAACATCCAGCTTTCTTAAAACAAGGTCACGCGTTGACCTTGACTTTCATGATTTCAACTGTCAAAGTTAACACCTTATCCGACATTCTATTTCATCGCCATGATCACCTAACGTTTATTCATTTATTCCTTATGCTCTAATATTCTCTTTATATCAATCTCTCCATCTCTATCATTATATACCTGTCTATTTGTGTTTTCTTAACCATGCCTTCCGTCTCTCTTTTCGTTTTCTTCTTCTCTCTTCTTCCAGATTACATTTTCTTCTCTATATTCCTGTTTGGCCTTATCCCTCTGTTTTCTAAACCTTTCTCTCTTTTTCCCCATTTTTTTTCCTTTTCTATTTTCCTAAGTTTTTTCTCTCTAGTACCCTTTCCTTTATCTCTGTTCCACTGTCTTTTACCTCTCTATTTCCTTTTCTTTTATCTCCTTTTCTCTATGTTTCAAAATCAGAATGGCCCGCAGTGCCATCAATCCATAATGGAACTTTAATTAAACCTCGTCAAACTCCCCTTTTGAACTGGATGTGTAGATGCATTATTAAGCGCGCAATGAAAACACAAAATTAGACAATTTTGGGGACGAAGCGATCGTGAAACTGTCATGACTTTATTCCATGCTACTCTCACCAATAATCCAATCTTTATTAGATCGTGTACGTCATCTTGATTGGGTTGTGAGCCGCTGCCAATGTCAAGATTGTTTCCCCCATCTCACACTAACTTAAAGAGAAGGTTGACTTCTGCTCAAGAAGAAAAATAGTTTGTGAGCTTGCTCATTTTTTTGGTTAACGTCAGACCTTCTCAAAGAAATGTCCTTAAAAAAAAAGTTATTGGACTTATAGGCATTTCAGTCATAATTGATTATCTATGCCAAAAATGAAACGTGAAAAATACTGCTCTTTAAAAACAACATAATTATTTGAAATACACTGTTGCCCATAAGTTTGATATAATTTTGTCTGGACTCTTTTCATGAAATGATTATAATAGTAAGATTTATTCTTTATAGATGAAATTGATATGTTTCTCAGAACTCAATTGATCAGTGAAGATTGACATACAAAGAGATATATCACATGTTGAGTCTTGTTAAAAGGAGAAAGTAATTCATGAGATTTCTTTTTCTTTGTATGGGGGAACAGCTCGACCTGCAATTAAGACTACAAAGACAAAAATACCTTTGTTATATTGTGCTCCATAAATGCCGCCTTGTGCTTAAAATCGAAATATTATCATTTATTTATTTCATTCGTTTATATATTGATTCAGCACAAAAACCTGATCTTCAAATCTGTTTTCTTTTCTTCTTGGACCTGATTAAGGACGGAAAAGGTGAAAAATTTCCAAATTTAAGCAGAACAAACAAATATATATGTCCATTTCAATGCAACAAATACAATGGCATAAACATTGAAAATATAATAAAAATAAGATACATGGGAAGACATAGAAAGCTTTTAAAGCAACAAAGAGGCCCCAACCAGGGACTCGGGACTACCCAGAAGAAGAAGAATCAGAACAAGAACAACAATAACAAGAAGAACAAGAACAAGAAGAACAAGAAGAACAAGAAGAACAAGAAGAACAAGAGAAAGTAGTAGTACTTGTATCTATTTAAAAACATTTATGGATGAAGCATTTTGTAGTGAATTAGGGAGAATATTCCTAACCTTTGAAAATAAAACGTATAAGACCTTTAAATATACAATTTTAATGTTATTTCATAATCATCTTGGCATTCTTGGGGCTAATCTATGTATACGTCCAAACCTAACGTTTGCTATAACCCTCGTTAATTAATAGTGAACCCTTTCAGTTTCTTGATTATGTTTTAGCCGTGATAATAAGCAAAGTCAAAGTTACCAGTAAGATAGCGTGCAGCTGTCTTTGTAATCGTGTCAGTGCGCGGACCCTAATAGAATTTTCCCGGAATGAGATATCATAATTTATACGTGGAAGAATATTTATTTTATAAAGCTTATATTAAGAAATATTCAAACATTGTCTTATCTTTTTAATTTCGAAATAATCGTAATCGAACCGCTATTTGTTATGAAACAAATATATTAGACTAAATGTATTACATAGAGAAATGTTGATATTTAATACGCTAAAATGTTCATTGGTTTAACACAAATGCTGAAAATACATGTACTTATATTGAACCCCCCGAAACCATGTCCGAATGAAGACAATCCATAAGTATACAGCAGCGTTTAGCCGACCTTGAGCCGGTTTCTCAGGCATTGGCGCCGGGCGAGCTCCCGCCAAAGTTGGTCGTCTGTTCAAGGTCAGTCTGTGCAAATTTCTCCTTGAACGCGTGGCGGACTCAACGGTGTTTTTGTTGCATACGATAGCAAGCCGACCGGCGCCTTTGATAACGGGATTCACTACAGTATTAAAACAATGGCTTCCGCTTTCACGATCCGTCATCTACATTGTGCATAACCTTCATGTCATTACTTGAAATGCTTGAAATGCTTAATATTCACAAATTGAATAATTGTATATACCTTTCTCAACAAAAATTAGGAGACGTTTAATGACTTATTGTTTTCTTGTCAATAATGTAACAATTACATTTTTATCAGTGTGTATTAGTTTGAAATTTCAAGTTTCAAGTTTGTCGATTTAGATTCTTCACAAATTGAATATATATTACCTCGGCAAACCTAACTTTTTAAATATTTTGTTTGAATGAACTAGATTGCATAGTAATGTATGAAGAATTAAATAAAGTTGAGGAAGATAAAACTGATTGTAACGTTCACGATCACTAAGGGTTATGTATATGACCGTCACGAACAAACAAAAATATACTGTAGAATGATTATTGACAGAATTATATACACTTGTCTTCCAATATCAGGTATAATTCGATTGAAATTAATCACAAACAAAAATACGCCATCGAATAATTGAATAGGGTTAGGTGGGCGAATGAACTGTAAGTCACATTAATCGGCCTAGGTTTTTATTTTCCTTGTTTCTAATGTCGACACTAATGAAATCTATCAACTCTGGCCTCTAACGTTTACTTTCTTCAGTTATTAACGCCATTAAAAATACAATGCATGGGCAAAATGAAAATCGGCTCCAGCTTTTTCCAAGCAGTATATAAATTCGGCTGATACATTAATGGACTTTAAGACATATTCATTGTTACTAAAAACTTAAGTTCCATATTTATAATTCCGAGAGTGACGATATTGACCTTGCAGTTTTCTACCTATAACTTGTCAATTTGCGTTCGATATATCCGGACCAATAATATTAATAAATAGATTGATAATTTTGGAATTCTGTTTACTTGAGTTCTTTCCCACTGGAAGCTGGGAAAGATCAGTCGCTATGAAATTATGTATCATATGGAATTTTGTTGAAATGCATATTACAACACAATGAATTAAATCCTCATAAGCCGCGATTTAAAAAAGGCAAAAAAGATACACAACAAAGCAAACAAACAAAGAAATCCATACACCCAGAATAAAATATTAGAATGATACTTCAAGTGATACGTGTTAACCAGCATTTGCATTAAATTTCCTCAAATCTTGAAGACTTGTGTATGAGTGTGCTTATTACGCAATGTCATGTCGACTGTGTTTTGCTCAATTTAGAACCAAAACATGACATTTGTTTGTAAAACACCGATTAACCCTGAAAATCCCGTTTTCATGGCAACTAAAGGTTTTCTCCAAAAATATTTTCAACCACATGCTAGCTAGTATCTTGAAAATACTGGGTGAAAGATAGCCATTAGTGTGATGATGTATCCAAACAACTTTGGGCACTCTCTTAAAATCAAAGTTGGGTAATAATTTTTCCATTTTGAAATAATTATTCTCTATTCCGACAATAATTGGACAATACACGCTCAAGTTGGGTCAACAAAAATGCCCGAAACTGGTATAATTTTCGTACTTGGCTAATTTAACCCAATATCTTTAAAGATGTAGGAAGCAGACCTTCATACATATAGTCAAAATGAAACTTTCGATGCAAGTTGTTAAATTTTATATTAATCCAAATAAAAGCCTTATATTATTTCACAAGTGATTTGAAATTTACTTGGACTTGAACTTTACGTCCGCTTTCAAGGGAATATCTAAATGAAACAGAGGAATGAGTAAGCTACACAATATCAACATCAAGGCTGGACAATATATAGTTTGTAAACAAAATTGGAAATAATTACTTTACATAACAAAAACTGTATGAAAGGAGGATTACAAAGTCAAAACGACTTGGGCCGTGAAATGAACCAAAAGAGCCAATGAGACGAAACGAAAATCCTTACATTAATAATTGTGTAAATATTTTTGTTTAAAGATCGCAGAATCATATCACACAGCACTTAATACGATACGCATAACATACGAAAGGAGTCCAATCAGTAATTAGACGTGTTTTTGCATTGATATTTTCTTTTAAATCCTTTGAATTTACTGAGTGATTTCGCTTTTTTGGTCCATTCTTTGATCAAGGCCTCTTATATGTACGTATTTATTTGAAACAATAGAAGATGTTACCTTCATCTGTCAATATTTGTTAATTTATTTACTTATTTGAAAACTTATCACATATCCACTTCATTTCCCCGTTCTCCTGGGTCCGGAACGGCAAATCTAGATGCTTTTTCTGAACTAAAAGTTATCACCTCATTGTCTCGATATTTGATTTCTTTACATAAGAAACGACTAAAAATAGGGTAGATATAAATTCGGATGAATTTAGTTAATGGAAGACAGCAATTTATTTCAGAATGTTCAAGTAGTGAAAATAAGCAGTAAGTATGCAGGATTAAAAAAAGAAGTATAAACATTTAATGGCGATGAATTATTTCGAATGGGTTTAGTCTACTTAAAAAAAAATGTGTATCTTTGAATTGCTATTTGTTTGTTTTGTGTTCTTCATCTTACGTACGTATCAATTTTTTTTGGTATTTTTTTTACATCATGATGGTTAGAATGCATTTTTTTCTTCTTCTCATATCATTATTCTCCAATAGATACAAAAGTGAATCACAAGCCTCTTTAAAAAAAGTAAATAAATAAATAAATAATAAGAACAGACAACCAGCCAAACAAAACCAGACACATTAGGAAGATGATTGTAAATTTACAAGTCATAAAGGAAATGGCCAAAATAAAGGAATATTGTAAATACATTGTTAACCATTTAAAATCACTTGAAGTAAACAAAAAATATATAAAAAAATAAAGAGAAATTTACGAGGTTCAATATCAATTTAAAATAAAGAATAACATGTATTTCCAACTCAATCATAAATAATTCCCAGTGCAATGACAGGGAGTGGGATCTCCAATCGGAATTGAAAGTCAAACGAATAAACCATACATCAGCTGTCGAAGTCACTTAAATATTTTATCCATCAGTAACGAAAAGGAAATATAATAATTGATACGATTTAAAGCATCTTTTGGTTACTTTCTTATTGATGAAAATTAAATAGAATTATTGATACAATTTCCATATCTTTTTTCTCTTGGAACTGTAAAGTCTCAGAGTATTTTTCTGTTAAATCCTGTATTATATCAGAGACGAAAAATACTGCCCACAGATTGCAAAATGTGATAAATTGCTTGAGGCGATCAGAATACCGTATTTATTGGTTATGAATACATAAGAAGTCGGAATTGAAGGAAAAGAAAAGCGAATGAGCTTACTTGTGTAATATTTTAGGATTAAGGTTAATCTCTATATAGTGGAAAAAGACACTTGATTTGTGTTTAGTTCCATTTTAAAGCGTTGATCATTTAGGACACGCTGGACAAGGCAAGACTATTTCATGGTTAAATAAAAAGACTAAGTATGCTGTTAACTTGTTGCTGAGGGCTATATTATCTAGCGTGGGAGCTCGCTCTTTTTCCCAGCAGATTTCGTGAAGTAAATTACCATGCTTTTATAGGATTACTATCCCCACCATATTCCATGCGCTACAGCTTCGTCAGCAACTCGATGGATAGTAAAATGCATTTGCTATATCCGAAGAGTTAATGTTTTAGGTTTTGGTGATATGTAAGAGAATTCTTGGCTTTCTAGAAATTAAGAAAAAGGAATGTCCCATGAAAATAAGTGCCTCTTAAAGTTGACCTCGAAAATACAGATTTTTTTTTTATATTGGTCGTACTCGGTTAAGAGTCTCGTGTAATTCAAGGGTCTGATAATTTTTGTTTTGATTAGCAAGACCTGCCGACGTCGCAGTACAAATATAGAAACCTTATTTCTCCATTATACGAGTTTATCTAATGTTAAATAAAAAGTAATTTAATTGTACATCATACTATTTTAAAACTCATTCAAAAGACATTCGATGGTAGCTAGATCGCCTAATGATCCGGCGGTTTGTGTATTTACTTTTCAAAGGTAAACTTAAAGGACTGTTTAGACTGAAATACCCTTTAAAAAAACGATTGATTTTCAGAGGAGCCTGTCAGGTTTAATACAATTATTTCGAAGGAAATGTTGCCGCCAATCCAAATTCTAGTGCTACCAGCACCACCAGCATCATCAATACGATCATTACACTTATCATAACACGAACACCACCGCCATCACCGCCATCACCCTCCCCTTTCTTATCTTCCCTCCTCCCCCTCCTCTTTCCCTTCTCCTTCTACCATCACCACTGCCTGTACAACCACCACCACCATCATCATCATCATCATCATCATCATCCTCCTTATCATCATCGTCTTCAAAATTATCACCGTCATCATCATCATCATCATCATCATCTTCTTCATCTTCAAAATCATCACCATCATCACCATAATCATCACAATCACATCAAGTAACGTAGCTGTTGTTCGAAAAGTATGCCAGTCTATAACATTTTAATTGATGGCGATCATTACTTTGCTGAATGAAATGTATAAAAAACTGACGAACTCCATTGGAAATCAGTCCATATTAGGGAAAGAGCTGCAACATTTTTGTTTTCTTTTTTCTTGTCGATGCCTTATTTGGATAATTTAAGTTAACGAGTCTCCAATTAACAGGTTAACTAGCAAACTTGTTTCTTTGCACATGTTACAGGAAAATTAATGGATTTCAATGAAATACATTATAGAATGCCATTTGTTAATTCTGACCAACCGTAAATATAATATTTTTGCTTTAACATTGTTCGGTAGCAAACCTGTGTGTGAAAAACTATCAATCAGAAAAAGAAGAAGATTTCAACAATAAGAAGAAGGAGAAGTTAAAGAAGAAGACGGAGAGAAGTAGAAGAAGATGTAGAAGAAGAAAGAGGAGGAGGAGGAGGAGGAGGAGGAGGAAGAGAACAAACAAGAACAAAAACAAGAAGAAGAACACGAAGAAGAAGAAAAAAGAAGAAGAGTCATAGTGGTGGTGTTGGTTGTTTTAGTGGCGTTGCTTGTGAGAGTGTAATAATCGAAGTTGTGAATGGCAGTGGTGGTGCTGGTAGCAGTAGTAGAAGAAGTAGTAGAAGAAGAAGAAGATGAAGAAGAAGGAGAAGAAGAAGGAGCAGAAGAAGAAGAAGGAGAAGAGGAAGAAGAAGAAGAGGAAGGAGAAGAAGAAGAAGAAGAAGAAGAAGAAGAAGAAGAAGAAAAAGAAGAAGAAAAAGAAGAAGAAGATGAAGAAGAAGAAGAAGAAGAAGAAGAAGAAGAAGTACGAAAAAAGGGAGAAAAAGAACAAGGAGAAGGAAAATGAGAAGTAGTAGAAAACAAAACAGTGTTAGAACATGGGAATTATGAAACCCTAAACTTGATTTACTTCGAACATCTAGGCTTCCTGGTTTCATGTGAACTTACGTCGAAAAAATGATAATAGAATGATGCTGGATGTTTTGAACTTTGTATAATTAGCGAGTATCTGATTCTTGGCTAGATAAGTTTAGATCGGGCAGTAAACTTTCTTTTGTCATTGCTTGTCGCGTCATATTTTGTGGTAACTCTAATTATACACCCTTTATCAAAAGAATACTTCGAGAGCCTTTTTTTTTTCCTACTGTTGGAAATTATGGTTTATAGATCTTATCGATTGCCGGTATTCGGGGGAAGCCGAGCCTAAAATTTTCATTTTTCCTTTCTTTTCTTGAAAGTAAACAAAAAATCAAATCAAAACCGTGCAACCGCAAGATATATTGGAAGCGATTTTGCGTTCACAGTTGCTGAAGCGGAGTTAATACGAATTGTCAGTAAATATATTGACACGTTGTATAGGTGGAAAATGACTCGAGGCACTGCGTTATTGAAAAAGAGAACGGGATTTCTACGGGGGTGTTTCTTTTAGACTTTGTATTTTGTATGTTTTTTTCTCCCCCATAACACTTGGACCTACAAAATTCTTTGAACCCAATGACCTACTATAACTCGCTAACATGTGCATGTAGGTATGGAGGTCGATAGTATAGAGTGGTGATATTTTACCTTTCATATATTCGAGATTGTTCATTTAAAACAATTAAAGACACGAATACACATTGTGAACGTTCTATTTTATCTATCCTTGTATCTTCTTCCAGCTCTGAGGTTGGTTGCAACATTCTTTCCACATATCTCTGTTTATTAACCCTTCTAGTACATTTTAGCAGTGTCATTCCACTCCACGTCTTTATGTTCATATGTGAGAGCTCGATGTTTTGCCTTTCAGTACAGAGAATGGAGGAGTTCAGTTTATATTAAAACTCCCTCAATATGAGTTTGTTCATCAACGCAGATAAACATAAAGCTGAGATGTATACATCCTTTTAAGAGATAAATGATAATGGCATTTAATCAGGAATTTCAGAGTTAATTCCTATCAACTGCGTCTCAGAACAAAAATCTCTGATACTAAATATTTGTACTCATCTAAAAACTGTTGCCAAAAAGTATAAGGAAGAAATAGATATATAACACAGATAACATTGAAATTCGTGACGTGCCTTACATGTCCCTTCGAAGAAATAACGTTATGGCGAATGTAATAATTTTCTTTCAAAATCTCGTGTTTTAGTGAGTAATTTTGAAATCTGATAAAATTGAATTAAATATTGATAGATAGTTCATTTATTCACTCATCAAAATTCATCTAGCTTGGAACTCATGTTAATCACAGGAGAAAAACATAAACAAATGAGTTCGTAAGGTAAAGGTAAAAAACAAAAGCACAGTAAGGCCATATTTATGTGATTGAAAGCCATGGTCATTTCAGTAAAAATAAAATCGTATTAGGGTATTCTAAACCAAATATACGTGTATGTTTTACCATGCATAATAATTAGACTGAGAAAAGGGTGCACATTTTCAAATGGGACGCTATATTTGGCTTCTTGTACCGATTGGTACTAACCAAAAGACATCAGCAGTGGCCTTGATCGTGATGGGTGCATGTATACAAACCCGATTTTCATGACCGATGTGTTACCACATGCAGGTTTGTTAGATTGTCTAGAAAACGAACCCGCCATAAACCTCGACTTAATATGCATAGGAAACACCTCCTTACCAAAACGATCCATCAATCTCTGACAAACATTTCTTGTTCCTCCAATATAACCCTGCCAGAATTGTTTCCCTTTTCTGTTATTCTTTTTATCCCCGCTTTTTTCTTCTTCTGCTCTCCCCCTAAATAGGGGTGGCTATCGGAGCCCCAAGCAGGGCACAACCCTATCAGCGCACCTCGATAGATGCACTTCCGAAATTTGGGGAGAAAAATAAAATCGTTTAACTCGCCTAAAAAGAAAGCTTTGTTCGAACAATCAAAAGGAAAGGGGAAATGGAGGGTATTATTACAAAAACCAGTTTTGTTCCTCGCCTTCTTCGCTACAAAATACTACAAAGCTGTTTGGTTCTGGTCCGCTATTGTTAGGGTCCTATGCGGGGTGTAATTGGTGCCGAGTTCAATTCACAAAAAAACATGAACTCTGCGCTCTAAGCATAACAAGTCCGAAAAATAAAGCGTTCCACCTCTTTTCTTTTATTCTCTCCTTCCATTTTTCACTCCAACCAACCCTCCAGAAAATGCACCCATTGATCATAATTGATTGAAGCATGGGACTTCTTTCACTCTAAACCTTTCTTGATAATACCCAAATTGTTTCCCTTTCTGAATTTATCCAAACCAACATCAACTTTTATGTTGAATATACTCCCTTTATACAACGATTGTGTGGTACCCTAATATTTCCATTCGTTCAATGGCTTTAGGAAAGTTGGACAACTCTGCAGGGTTTTTGGTTAAGCTAGAGCGTATTTTCCTTTTTAGCTATATTGACTTTGTTTCTTTATTCATCTGTAAATCGCTTAAGGAGATGGAGTTGTTGTTGACAGATATGATGCAACTGAGAGTTAAAGATGCTTGAAAACATCACAGGATCATTTCAGATACTTAGCTTTTTGGAGCAATTCGAAAATATATGTTTTCTCCACCTTATTGGGCATGTTGGGAATATACATTATTGTCCAAAAAGTTAGAATGAATTTTCTTTTCCTCTTTTCATGAAATTATGGTGACGATTTTATTCAATCTTGATAGACACGGTTTATGCCTCCTCAGAGCTGTACTGATCAATCTGAAAAGTCGTGGAGATCAATCAATAATGTTCTGAGAAGACCATAAACTTTATTTATTGAGCTTAAACTAAATTGTCTTACGGAAATTCACAGTCATTTCATAACAAGAGGTAAAGAAAAATATTCAAACTTTATTGGCAACAGCGTAGCTTTCACAAAATTAATGATGAACAATTAAGGCGTTACAATAATTCATCTTGAATTCGATTACAGTAATGGTCATGGTAGTGTACCCTTAAATGAATGATGACATGTTTGCTGAGTTTACTTGAAAATATTAATATCAAGAATTGAAAATTGAAAACAAAAAAAATACTTTTATTAACCAATGCCTTCATATTTTGACATCCCTTAACAGTTTTGTAACTTTCTCAGGCAAACAGTTTGTAATACTACATAAATCTTTCATTGGTCGGGGTAATTATAACATGTACTTTTAAACTTCTACCAACTTTTAACTTTATTAGGCAAGCTTTCGTCCACTCCTGTGGTCTTTTTTATGTGTAAAATTTGCAATGATTTGTTCGTTATGTATTTTTAAAACTGCAAAAGAAAAAGAAAATCAAACATAAATAAATTTTTAAAAATATCAAATCAAATCAAAATAAGAGATTATCGACACAGTTTTTTTGGCATCAGATAGCAATAAAGTGTGTGCATAATCACTCTGCTTGAGAAAGTCCACATGAGTGGACGAAAGTTTGCCCATTAAATTGTTAGGTGGGTAGAATTACCTTTAAAGGGATCCGGTAACTTTGTCTTAGATCCTTTAGAAATAATCATTGATTTAGCTCATGCTGCAATGATAATTATAAACCTTTAGGTCAGTCAGGAACTCCATGACTTTTACAAGCCGATCGCCTGTCTGATTATCAAGATATTCAATGATTGGAATTACAAATTTTGAAAACCGTTCGCTGAACGGTTTTTAAACACTAGTCTATTGGGGAAAACGAGTAAAACCGGTCACTCAAAGATTTTTACTTTTTTGAGGCACTTCTTGATCATTTTGAAGCGCGATTTTGTTTAGGGCTTCAATATTACACCATATCACAGAAACTGGTAACATGTAGGACCGTGTATTTCAGATTTAACATTGTTAAACGATCCCTTTAAGTTCATGTTAGTTTGGAATACTTCTATATATCGACATTTACAAGCAAGATTTTAATGTATCTCCTTATTGTCACTCTAGCCATTACTGGACATACATTAGTAGATCAAGAATATGGCACTTCAAGAGCCCCCATTTTAATTAAGGGATGACCCCCAGAGTTTGCATTTATTCAGCATTCACTTACATTCAATTTCTGTTTTTAAGTTTACGAATTTGCGATTATAGTAGCTGAAATTTGCGAGTTTTTTAACGGATAGTTTACAGAAAATGACTTATGCCCACGGCACACTGTACGATCGGAAAAGGGTCCAATTTTTGAAGAATCTCCAACAGCATTTAATGTGAAAATCCAAACTTCTAAAATCTGAATTATCAGGGATTTAAATAGCCATAATTTTTTTTTTTCATTTCAAAGACTTTATTTTCTGCAATCAAACAAATCAATAATTATACAACAAATATGGATAATTATATAAAACATAAGGTATGCAAACAATATACAAAATATAGAAACAAATGTATAATACATGAGTAAGAGTAAATTTATACATTGGGCCATTGCGTGTATAAAGAAAGGAAGCAGAAGGTCGCCGTTATAAGCAAAAGCTTGAGCAGACGGTCAACCGAGCTAAGATAAAAATGAGTTGTGAAATAATGATTAATAACATCAACATTTCGTCGGATTTCAAGTTTCCATGAAGGGGGAAGCTATTGAATCGGCTCATAATCGTAGTCGCATTTGACCAATAGTGCGATTGTCTATGAATTGAAGTGGATCCGGCTTTTATTCCGACTATACGGCCTTGATTTCCAAAGGAGAATAGCAAATCGGTCGATTGTAGTCAAGTTAATGCACTAAAAGTCAGGTTGCTAGTTTTTCTCATTATTTGGAACCTAAATCAGATAGATAGTGTTGGTTTAAATTCCAGGTCTAATATAATTATCATTAATTCGAAAATGTGATCGCACTAGAATCTAGTGTTTGAACGGGACTAAAGTTTGAAACCCAAAGTAACTCAGAGATACACCGTTTGTGTACCTATTTCATGAAATGACTTTAAGGTAAAACATCACTCGGAATTTCGATTCATGTATAATGTATTTAACACTGCAACCTCGGAAGTTCAATAACTTATTAATGTTACGTAAGTGATACAAGTGTTTTAATAACCCTCCTGTTTAAAATTATCATTAATTACATTTGTGTACATTGGCACATATGTAAGTTATCAATTACTTCTATTATTTGGGTTTGCGTATGGGTTGTGCCCGTTATTCCATAGATTTTGCTTATGTTTATGTTACAATTGCATTTTCATTTCTTTCAATGTTTGTCACCGAGTTATTTACGTCTTGTTTAACAGTATTTAACTGATTGGAATTAAAACATCGTCTCTACTTTCACCCATCTTCATACAGTATACATCCAATATCCCACCGCTGCCATCGATGTAACACTCTGTGTATTTAAAAAAGTTTTAAACGGATTGGAATTAAAACATCGTCTCTACTTTCACCCATCTTCAAACAGTGTATGTCCAATATCCCACTGCTGCCATCGATGTATTACTCTGTGTATTTGTGTGTTGTATGACCTGTTAACGTGGATAATAAAGTGTTAAATACATTACGTAAGACTATAAATTATGATATATATTTTACCTTCTACAAAATTATGTGACAATATGATTTAGTAGTAGTAGTAGTAGTAGTAGTATTTATTTCCATATAAAAACATAATAACAATGCATGATACGGTGGATTGCCCACATTCAGCTTACCCGACATGGGAAAGCTGGTCTTCCGTGGGGTCTCGACTTATTATTGATCATGTTGATAGATAAATTGGATATCTTCTCAGAACTGTATTGACCGATCTAAATAGTCAAAGCGATGTACCTATACAGTTCTGAGAAGAAATAAATTGTATCTATAAAGAATAAATCATATCGACACATGCATTTCACGAAATTGGTAAAAAAAACGTATTATTACAACTTTGTGAGAAACAGTGTATTTTCAAATCAATATTAATTTGAATGTTATATTGCTGTGAGTTTTTTTATTGGATGTGAAATAAACTGAACTTAAAATTGAATAATAATATGGATTTTATAGCGCTTAATGCAGAATACCGTCTCTCATCGAATATGAATTATAAATATTGAATTATTAATATAGATTATGGAGAACGTTGTAATATTCAATTTCGAGATCGTATACTGTAAGATTTAACGAATCTAAAAGCCATGAAATTTTACAAGTTTCCTTGAAGAAAAAAAAGGGACACGCGATTATTGTAAATTGAATAACGAACCGTCAATTATGTTTTCATAATGTTATTTTGTTTGCTTCGTTGAATATATCATCTTTCTTAGTGTAACAGCCAGTTAAATTAGAAAAATTGACCTGTTTCAAATGACATTGTTCATTCCACCAGAGTCCCATAACACAACATCAAGCAATTGATCGGTCGCTTGATTTATGCGATTGATTACATTAATCACTATTTTGCAATCAATCGCAAAAAATCAATAGTACGATCAATTCTAAGCTTTGTGATACGGGGTCCAAGAGTCAATGTATTACAATGCCTATACATGAATAGTATGCCCTGGATTTAGATGATTTTAAGTAACGGTGAGAAGATATTCCTTTTTTTTAATGTGGGAACAATACGGATACAAAAAAAAACAAATACAATTTGATATGAAAGAGCGATATCAGTCACAATAAAGGTTATAAGCTACTGCAATAGCAATTTAGCTTTTTTATTCTTCAATTAATAACAAGTTTTATAAAACAGGGCCCAGAATAGCAAGGCAAAGTTGCGATCGGTCAATCCTTAATACATAAACATTTGACAAGGTTCTGAAAGAGGAAAATGAATAATTGTTCAGTTACATTTAAAAGGGAGTTGTTATTTTACGGCCTGTTCACAAGAAAACAAAATTTGAAAGAACATTTAAAGTTGGAAAGTACATACTGTATGTGTTCTTGACTTAGGGTAGCTGGTGCCAAACAAAACTGACGTCCTAACAGGGATGAACAATAGGGGTAGGTTTGAAAGCTAATTTCCGCTTCGAGGTAAGTAGGTCGAACCACACATATTCTACTTCGAGATTCATTTACAGTTCTTTTTGAAGGAAATGGTCTATTGTTATTTATAATCCTCTATCTTCCGATCTTATTAGAAATCTTTACAAAATTGGTAGACACAGACAAAAGCCGAAATCCGTTTCTTGAGTATTTGTGTAAACAGAGGGCATGCCTAAGTCTTCTCCTTGCTTTATTTCGGTGTCCTTCGTTATTCCTAATGGTAATTTAATATTATCTTGCAACTTCTTAATTATCCATGCAATTAGTTTTCCTCCTTTAATATATGATTCTTTGGTCCCATTCTACTTTCCTCATTAATCATAACGTTGTAACTCCCGCTAGTAATTCGCGTTACGATGTGCGATGCCACATTTTATAAGTAGAAATATATGTGTTATTATAAATTATTCATATATTTGTATACCTAGTAGTAGAGGTGACAAACGTAGTAAAGGTAGAAGTAGTAGTAGGTTTAGTGGGAGTAGTAGGAGTAGTGGAACTAGTGCATGTAGTAGTAGTAGTAGTAGTAGTAGTAGTAGTAGAAGTACAAGTACAAGTAGTCGCAGTAGTAGTAGTGGTATTATTATTATTATTAGTAGTAGTAGTAGTAGTAGTAGTAGTAGTAGTAGTAGTAGTAGTAGTAGTAGTATTACTAGTAGTAGTACTAGTAGAGGTAGTATTAGTAGTGCAAGTAGTAGTAGAAGTAGTAATAATGATAGTAGTAGTAGTAGTAGTAGTAGTAGTAGTAGTAGTAGTAGTAGTAGTAGTGGTTATTATTATTATTATTAGAAGTAGTAGTAGTAGTAATGGTAGAGGTAGTAGGAGTAGTGGAACTAGAACTAGAAGTAGTAGTAGTAGTAGTAGTAGTAGTAGTAGTAGTAGTAGTAGAAGTAGTAGAAGTAGCAGTAGTAGTAGTGGTATTATTATTGTTATTATTATTATTATTACTAGTAGAGGTATTAGTGCAAGTAGTAGTAGAAGTAGTAATAATGGTAGTAGTAGTAGTAGTAGTAGTAGTAGTAGTAGTAGTAGTAGTAGTAGTATTAGAAGTAGTAGAGATAGTAGTTGTAGTAGAAGTAGTAGTAGTATAGTAGTAGTAGTAGTAGTAGTAGTAGTAGTAGTAGTAGTAGTGTTAGTATTATTATTATTATTACTATTGTTAATAGTAGTAGTAGTAATAGTAGTAGTAGTAGTAGTAGTAGTAGTAGTAGTAGTAGTAGTAGTAGTAGTAGTAAGAGGAGGAAGAGGATGAGGTGATAATGATTGGATGGTTAAGGATTCAAATTTTGTTAACGGGCTCGCCTGTACAATAATTCACATTAAACCAAATCATTTTAATGAGGGAATCATAGAAGAAGAAAAAAGGAAAATTGATATTCATGAATATAATTTGTCTTTTGAGGGCTAGGAAAACCCTAATTGTCCCTATCAACGCTGCCCAAGGGGGCGCTCTTTCAATTTTAACCACAAGATCTTGACATGAAACCACTTTTAACTTCGAAAGACTGGAGGGGAATAGCAAAGGTTTGACACTGCCTGGTCCCCAGTAGTCAGTTGTAGTGATAAGTTTCTGTTATTGATTTTGTTCATTTACGTTGTCAACACCCCCAAATTAACTCACGGCTTGCTTTAAGACGCGATGAATATGAAAAGCGCTGGTGGTAATCCCGAGTAAAAGGCCTTTCGAGAGTGCTTGAGATGGCAACATTTCTTGAAGTGTCTCCTAAAAAGTTAGCCCAAGAGCTTAACATGGCAGAGGGGTCATCACATACTAGTCAACTAAATAAAGTATTCATTAGGTTGTATTTTACACAGTGCCTTCACAAAGGACCTGTATCGGCTTTTCACGGCACAATAACATCTCACTTCTCCCCCAATTACTCTGGAGGAGAAAAGAAGAGTGGTATAAATAGAAGGAGGTATGAATGGGGGAAAGGGTGGTTTCTTAAGTTGACAGTTGGGATTTGTAGGGGGCCCAGTAGACGAGCAATCCGCAATCCATCGGCGTTGTGACCGGGGTTTGGTCGGGCAAGAGCAGGGCGATGCGTTACATCAGGGGTCGCTAAGTATTTACTCGCGCGCTCGCCTGTATTCATCTCGCCTGAATAGACCGGCATAATCCACGTCCCAGACTGAGCAAACAACACTGAAAAACACCTCTCCTTAAAATGCTGAAGAAGTGAATAGAAAAGGGGATGAAGAAGAGAGGTAAAAAGAGAGAAAAATCGCTGAGAAAATAAACAGGATAAGAGGGATGCGAGCTGTTATTCACAGGCAATAAGATACAAGCGAATTTTCTCCAGAAACTCTCAGACTTTTTGACGCCTCAGCCGCCTCCCCCTCCTGAAATCCGCTTTTGTTGTATCGGATCAAGTGGAAAATGTTTAAAAACCACCCTTACGAGACAAAATGGCGGGTGTTGCTAAAGTATCAAGTTAAAAACTAGTATTCGACTAAAATGCTTGCCTCTTTGCGCTGGAAAACAAGCCAGGGTACTCGCTACTGTATATACCAATGCCGCCGAGACACAGAGAGAGAGACTTACAATAACAACCGATGTTGCTTTTACCGTTGGTCCATGAGGTCCCTTTGTGCAAGGCTTGTGAAAATCTCGCGCACAGCCAAAAGAGTGTAACATTTCTGTGAACCAAAGGGCAGCGACTTTTAAAACACGAAAATAAGATTGTATTGTATTGCAACACAAACGCGAGAAGGTATTCATTAAAATCACTTAAAGAAAAAGCATAAAAGAACAAATACCGCCCGCTGTACAGCATCCCCTATTTTTAATGGAATGCTTTTTTTTCTTCTCGAAACGCGTGGATAAAGTTGTTTTCGAAGTGGCCAAGGTTTGTATGTTCCTCACTACTTGTAAATGTGGAAGAAACTGATAAAAAAAGCTGGTACAGAACATTTTTTTCCTGAAGGGTTAGGGCTCCGCAACTTCTAAAATAACAAATTGTTGAAAATTTGTCCGCTCATATATCAAAAACAACTCTCAAAACATTTTAACATTTCCACCCAGAATCAACAAGAATAATACAAAAAGTCATTATATTTTGTGCAGCAAAAGTGAAGATTTTTGTTATCAACAAAATACATGTAGTAGGTAATACAGATTAGATATACACTCTTATCTTATTTAACAGTTATCCATTTTTGTGTCAAAGTAAATAACCTAATATGCGAATTCTTAAGAATAAACATTAAGATAGTTTACAGTTATCTTCAGTATTTGTTTAAATCTTAAACTGCTTGGAAACAAAAGGATAAAAAGAAGAAAAACAGATGGGTATATATATTCTTTTATTTTCTAAACAACTTTTAATAAAAAAGATATGGAAAGAACTAAATACAATTTACAAATATATTTTGAGACAAATTATCAGCCTAATGGCTAAAAAACAGTTTTTTGGATGGATTCTTTTAAAAACACATAATATGTGGGAAAGTTTTATTAAAACCTTTCAATTTATGTCATCTATATTCCCTTGAATTTTTCCTTCTCCATATAATCTCGAATAGTTTATCAGCACCAGTTTAATTTATAAAATCTCATCTAAAATAACATTGTGTCTTACTTTCCAATATACAGTACAATTATAAACAGATTGTCGCATAGTTTGAAAATGTTGATTTTTATTTCAAACTTTGGACATGGCATTATGTAAATGGTGACGCTTAATTTAATCGCTGCTCTTCCTCTTCCCAATCCACCTTGGATTGATGTTATTCGTAAATAATGTAACATATATACATCTCAGCAATTCATCTATTCTGATAATAAAAATAGTTGTAGAACGGAAAAAACTTTTAAATTGTTTTAACTGCCACAAATTGATCCACCAACACGTCTACAATTTTATATCAACACCAAAGTCATTCGGAAAATAATATCTTGGAATATTGAGGAATCTTTTTTATCTCAAAGGAAACATGGAATTTCTTTCCTCGGTCTAAAACAATAGCAATGCAAATGACATGAGATGTAGTTTGGAAATGTTTGAATGGAATTGATAGAGCTGTTTTGTGTACATGCTATACCCACTTAAAACTTCAAGAATATCATGGTCTTTTCAAAATGTATACAAGAATTAGAACTCAAATAGAGCTATCTATATTTACGATGACTTTAAAACTACATAATGTAGTACATTAGACAGAAATAATATGATGTGATTCTATCAGAAATTTTGAAGACCGTCAGCTTAAGATGGCGGTCTCCTGTTTTTTCAATTTTGAAATGATTTGTCAACTAAGTTTTTGTTAAAGGAATAATTATTAAATCGATTCATATTATGATATGATTATATATTTTTGTTTACTTTTTAAAATAATATAGGGCCTGTATATACCTAGTTTGTAGATTACTTGTTATTATGTTGAAAATGCAGAAATCAAATCAAAGAGAAAAGCAAAGAGACAGATACCAATGACCAACGAATGTCATTTTCTTGTCTAACGAAGGCAAATACGTGTAAATCTACAAAGAAAAATAGAGAAAAAATAAATGGCCAACATGGGATGAAAACATAGGATGACGGGGGAGATAACGATTAAATAATAAAATGTAGAAAGCGTGAGTAGAATATGATAGCAGTATGTAGTAGTATAAACAGTAGTAGTATTAGTATTTATTCAATGAATTCCACATTGCAGCCCAGGGGCTCAGTGAACTACATGGAGTGTACTAGGTAAAATAACCCCAAAAATGTCTTACAAATATATACATATATCATAGTACATGTGATGACATAATATGAGTGAGAGAATCACAGAGAGAGAAAGGGAGAGAGAGAGAGAGACAAAAAAAAAAAGAAGGAGAGAGAGGGAGAGAAGTGACAGAAAGAAGAGAACGAGAAATAACGATATAAAGGCAGAATTATGACAGTCTACAGGAAGAGATTATAAATAACATAATTAGTGGGAGGATTAATAAAATAAATAAAGTGCAGAGAGAAGGAGGAAAACAACGACAACAAAAAGAACACGGAAGAAAAATTAAAAGAACGGAACGAGAAATGACAAACAGAAGAAATATTTTTTTAACACAGAATAGCAGAGGCATATTAGTACTTTTTTTCTCAATAATTCGATTTTCATAAGTTCCACTTCACTTTGGAGCAGGAAATCATGTGTTTATAATCAAGTCATTATCGTATTTTAACGAATGCATAATTGTGATGTTATGGAATTGAATAAATAACAAATGTATAACATCATGTTATTCATTAAAATATGACGAGTCCAAAATCCATAAAATAAACCAGATCATGTAAATTCTGTTTTACCTTCTCGTTTTTTCGTTTTGCTAACACACATACATCATTCCTTTTAAAGTATGAATAGTATCACATCTTAGGTAAATTCCTAGGAAATTTGTTTTCATCACTTTGTTACATCACTTTAATGGGATAAACTATAATGTGTAGCCTAAATATCGCTCTTTAATCTTTTCTTTTTATTTTGCATATTTTCCTCTCTATATCTATGACCACAATATCAAACATATTATGATTAATTCCGTATTATATCTATCTACGGAGAAGTGAGGAAGAATAATCTATTCAGTAACTTAATCATGTGCGATGGGCTATTATATAGGCGACGCTCTATCACGAAAGCTTAATAATAATAATAATAATAGTGAACATTTATAATGCGCCATGTCTGTCAAAAATGACACTCCCGGCGCAGTTGTGTGGAAGTTGTTTAATTGTGGGCAAGAATTCAAGAAAGAAAGTAAAATACACATAAGTTACAGTTTAACATACTTCAGAACACAATTTGCAATAATACAATAATACAATACAAAGCATATTACAGTAAATCAAGTTATATAAGGGTAGTACAATTTAAGACATAATTAAACAAACTAATATGTTGAGAACAGAAACGTTTTTAACAAAGACTTAAACTAAGCATGTTAATGATCACTATTACTTATACGAGTGTTTATTGTATCTAATAATACAGTCAAACCTGTCTATTAAGGACATCCAAGGGAAACACAAAAAGTGACCACTATAGACAGATTGCCTTTAAAGAGCGATGACCACAATGGCAGGTTTGACTGCATAATTATTTCTCCAAAATATCAATTATTCACTGTGCTATTTTTAAAATTATTTTGTTCAGTTTTAATACTAACTCATGAACCAAAACCACTTTAATGACAGGTAGAAATACTTCTTGAGATAAACATGGTACAATGTTTCTAGATAAATGTTTGCTTCCCTACGTTATCGTAAATTCTACGGTCAATAACATTTTTGACTTCCCGATTAAAACAAAAATTGTTGTTAAATCGTGATAACGTTCAACCATTTTCAATTCTTAATGCTCATTTCACCGTAATTCATTGAACCCGAATTTTCCCTTGTTCCTCTCCTTTTAAAATATATTGTGTAATGGCTAGCTTTTTTTTTTGGAAACGCAAACGCCCTATAAAGCGTCATAAAGTCATGACTACATGTAGTTATTGTTTCAGAATGGAATTTGGACATTGGGCGCCATAATTTCCGCAGTCAACGTCATAACGCCACGGCAGCCGAGTCTCCCCATGACTCGGCCTTGCGATCGACGCCACCGGAAGAACCTGCGACCGTAGACCTCTCCGCCGCTGCCGCATGACCGGAGACACGACTTTCTCCTCTCACGAAGGCGGGGGCGGTTTCGACGTCGACCTACCGATTCGTTGAAAGGTGGGGAACAAATTTCGCCCCAGAACAACGACAACGGTCATCTTTAAATCGTCTTTTTCCCCTTTCTCTCTCTCTATCTCTCTCTCTCTCTCTTTTACATTTCACTTTAAAAACAAGATAACGTCTTTTGGTAAACACATTTGTATTCCATTTGAATTTGACCGTGTAAAGGGAATACTATGTATTGGGCATGTTTAATAGGGGTCGAGTTAACACGTATGCAGGGTCAATTTAGAAATTTGACCGGACGTGACTAACTATTTATTCATTGAGGAGGGCGGTAAATACTCCATCTATCAAGCAGCACTATCATTAAATTATTTGAGCTATATAATTTTACTTGGCATACAAAATATAATGTCCTTGTTTACTTGGTATTTTTTTATTTTCTGTGTCCTTCTCCACCGTCCTTCTCCACCGTCCTTCTCTCTCTCTCTCGATTTCTCTCTCTCTCTCTCTCTGTCTGTCTCTCTCTCTCTGTCTCTTAATAACTCCCACTCCCCTCTTTCTTCCCTCCTCTCTCTCTCTCTTTTCCCTTCTTTTGTTTTCTATCTTATCTCTCTCTCCTCTTTGTTTTATCTCCCCCTCTCGCTGTAATTTAATGATGATAGCAGCAATACTGAATAGCCCCCCAAACCCCTCCCACATTTATCTCTTGATCATCGGGGTAAGACTTGCCAGCGAAACATTGTGTGCACATTCTCCACTCCCTCCGAGCATTCCAGCTAGACGTCATTTTACAGACGTTCACCAAACCACAATGTCAATCGCATCCTACCAAGTACACATTAACCTGGGTGAAGAGAAGCAGCGAAGATCAAATGCCTTCTTTAAGGACATATACAATTTATTACATGAAGTACCGTGCCGGGGCTCGAACTCTAAACCTCCGCACTCAAATCAAGTGCACAAACCACTCGTCTGCGATAGTTACCTTTTCCACACTACCCAATCTCTCTTCAATCTGTAACGACCCCCCCCCCCCTCCCCCCCCCCCCCCTTTCAATGATGCATCACGGTAACTACTCCTCATTCCCTCTCTCATGCTTATTCAAACATTTCCATTTTGTGTTTTCTTCAAAAGTTTTATCATGAAGACTGCCATGTGAAAATAGTCATGTCGGGAGCTCACCTATCTCGGACAATCCCACATCCATACACCACACACACACACATCATATCACAAAACAATCGAACAGAGTTTTATCCACTTATTAAAAATAATTCCTAATATTTTAAGCCGATTCTAGAGACATGCACAACTTGACATACCTTTGACTTTTTGCTCCCGAAACCTGAAATTTCCGGCTTGGAAAAATCATCCAAAATCCTTTAGAGGTTCATTCGTCCACATTCGCCACAAAAAAATGTCGATTTGATATGAAATCTGTGCGAATTTTGTTAAGGAAAATGGGAAACGTGAACCCTCTTGTCAAATTGTTAGATTTACCACTTACCGTCGGCTACCTCTAGTTTTTCATTTTATTTTTTGAGCGGTTTGTACATGCCGCCATTTTTAATCTCTTTGAACACTCGCCTCCCATCTCACGAATAATGCGGCTCTGATTTCCATCCCGGCGTTTCCCCTTGCTAAGATCATGACTTCGGCTTGTTAGGGTGATTCAACAATTAAAAACAGAAGACAAGGTTCAACAACTTTAACTCTCGAGAACTTAGATTCTTTTACTAAGAGAGAATGGGTAAAACATAATTTTTGCTGACTGGAAATTGCCTCAAGACAAATTTTCTTAAAGAGAAATTCCTGACGAAATCGAGATTTGTAGTCCATAATTAATATTGTTGGTAAGCAACTTAAGCATGCCAAGTCGGTTGGTAAAATGAGAAAAATGACAAATGTAACTTTTAGGAATTTCTATCATAATTATGCCAACTTTGTTTCCACTCTCCACAATTCATGTGCCCATAACTCAAAACACTTCAACCAAATAATTGGACGAAATCATTTCATCCTTATATAGCATGATTTCGTCATTATAAACTCGTCCAATAATCCGGAAGATTAGTCGACGAGTGTATAATGACGACCGTGCCGAAACATGTTTGATCGTTAGGATTATTTTCGACAACATGTCCATTTTTTGGGCTATGTGCGTGTCTCTCGAATTGCTTTATTGCTTCATTTCTCATTGAACTTCCTCTCTCTCATCAACATATTTTGTAAACTATTACGTATCTTTCCAATCCCTTTTTCTATATTATTGTTAGGTTTGTTTGCTGAGACACCTTGTAATTAAGCCCAGCATTAAGATTAAGCATTCGGGGCAATGGCCTCTAAAAATGTTCCAAACAGTGCCGCGTTTCGACCGCTTCTGTGCTTCTCTCCGTCTAACATGTCCCCCTCGGCATGGCTATTTGTACAGGTGCCCATACTTCTGGTCTAAGAGAAAAGAAAATCAACCGAAAAAAGGTGCCTCCGAAAGTCTTAATACTTTAAAATTTGATATTCCACTCATGATTACGTTTGAAATTCGATACAACAAGATGTTATATTAAACCGATTTCGTAATTTTACGCTCGGTTAGACACGTATTTAAGACATTGAATTTCACTCGTTGGGGAGTCTTGAATGTCATTGTTATTAAGCTTAGAACGATGGTTGGAAAGAAAATTGAGGGGAGAGGGGGAAAAAAGAGGTGGAAAATGATACAGAAAGAGAGAGAGAGAGAGAGAGAGAGAGAGAGAGAGAGGAGAGAGAGAGAGAGATAGAGAGAGGGGAGAGGGGGGGGGGGGGGGGTAGAGAGGGGGGAACTGATGAAGATATTATTCAGAGAGAAATGAAAAAGATAAGGGTAAGATAACATACATAGAGAGAGAGAGTGAGAGAGAGAGAGAGAGAGAGAGAGAGACAAAAATGAGAAATAGATAAAGAGAAAGAGCGTACCAGAGGAGAGAGAGAGATATAAGGTAGAAAACAAAAGGAGGGAAAAGAGAGAGAGAGAGGGTGAATGGAGGGAGGAGAGAGAGATTGAGATAGAGAGAGAGACAAAGAGAGAGAGAGGGGGGAAGAGAGAGAGAGAGAAAGAGAGAGAAAGAAAGAGAAAGAGAAAGAGAGAGAGAGAGAGAGAGAAAGAGAGAGAGAGAGAGAGAGATAATGGGAGGACGCTGGCAGTGACAAATGCTCATGTTCCCCTTTGTCGCTATGTTTCCAGAGATACTATTTCTCGTACAGGACGAAAATGGTTGTTTTCTTCGTTTTTTGGAAATAATTACGGGGTCGATAAAGCCTTTAAGCATGCTCAATCTGCGTAAGGATTTTTTTTTAATGGGATGGGTGTGAGGGTCGGGGTGGGGGTGGGGGGCAACCTGACGCATCGCAAAACTTGTATCCATATAATTAAAACAAACACACCAAATATACTTTGATGATTTATTTGGGGATTTTTACTCTTTTGTCTTCTTCTTTTCTTTCATATTCTTGTAGATTGAGGTAATTCATTAGTAGGAGACAAAGTTATATGATAGAAAGAAGAAAATCGGAGAAGCACCCTGGTTATGAATTGTCACATTTTTCAGATCCAAAAGGTCCAGCTTGGTTCAGCCATTTGAAGCTGGTGGGCAGCCCTATCACACAGGGAGGGGGGGGGGGGGGGGGGGGCAGGGGAGGGCAGCGCACCCCCAAAAATGTAGGCTGGATGAATTACCACAAAAATGCCATAGAGGGCAAGGGGGCTATCATTTTCTTTTTTTACGTTGCTTTTAGCTCTTCCTTTTTTTCTCTTTTTTCTTTCTTTCTATTGTTTTAAACTACTCTTTCTTTCTTTCTTTTTTCTTCCGCTTTCGAACTGGGAGGGAGGAGCATTTACCATTACCCGCCCTATAGCTGCTGAGATTAATGGGAATTTGAGTATCTGGTTTTGTTTAGCTGTTTTGTTTTTATCTTAAACACAATGTAAACAATCAAAGTTTGTAGTGTAGTAAACATAATCATAATCAGTGAAAATAAGACAGGCCGAAACGTAGGTCCTTTACGCCGATTTTGGCAAGATTCTGGAACACCACAGAGGTCTCATCTTTCGAATTTCTCGGACATACAGATTGGTATAATACGATCTTTCCATTTACTCCAATCAGCTCAATTAATGTTCATATTAGGAGATGATTCAGATACCATGCATCAATCACTTATTGATCATTGATCCGTGTTCTTTTACGCCAGTCGTTTCGTTTAATTCACTGGGTGTTAAAAAACCCGCTCGTATGCGTCGCCTCCTTACAAAGAAGGAAATTGACCAGAAAATCATGTTACAATCCTGAAAACAAGATTACCCGCTTACGATCCCTCATTTGAAAGCGCAGTTGCGTTCTGCCACCGTAACCCTATTAATATCAGATTTAGGGGGTTAAGAAACGCGCTCCAATGCCTTTTCACTTTACAGGAGTTAACCTTTTAGACTGGTTTTCTTTGACTTTTCCCATTGTTCTGACTTTCACGCTGTGCTTTTAGCGGGTTTTGTTGCAAAATCTGCTTTGGTATAAATCAGATTTCGAGCTGAAAAGGGACCGCCCGATCGCGGTTGGACTTATTAAGGAAATTACAGCCTAATTGTCAATGATACGGATAAGCTCTTTAAAAGCACCGACAAAGGTGTGAATTTTAGCGCGAAAAAGTGATCAGATTTTGATCAGACGTTGTGCCACGTGGAGTTTTAGGTTTCAAAAGATGATAGGGTTATTTCCCATATGTCATGAAACCTGTCGGTTGAGTGTTGGATTTTCCTTTTGAAAACAGGCGGATATTTCACATTTTCATACAAATTTAGAAACAAAATAAATTAATGGATGTTTCTTTCCTTGCGACCTAGTGACGTGGTATTCCAATGACATGTATATTAATGAATGAACTACAACATTTGAAATCCAGTGTGTACACTTTGTTTGTTTTTATATCGGGCAAGCCTTCAGGTCGTCAAGAACAAACCTTTGTTTAAAAAAGTATGGATACAGTTTGAACATGTTGGTAAACCGGTCAATAGTTATTTCTGCTATATCCGCTGAAGAGAACATGTAGAACAAAGTTTACAATTATCTACTTTGTAAATTCTTTCCTAAAAATTGGTATTTCGATGATAAATAAATTAAATATAGGAATGCTTCTTAACAAAATTAATATATAGGAGCTAAATTATAACATAATATATGACATCGAAATTCAGAGTAAACAGTATGGGGAAATTAAAGGAATCCCAAGCAGAAAATAGAAAAGTCATCATATATAATTATTTCTATTAATAGGGAACATACAAAACTCATAATGTAACAATAGAATATAAATTCTGTGGAAGGTTTTCAAAATTGTGAGGCATCTCGTAGACTTACGAGACAATCCACTTTCCCTGTACATATAAGGTCGATCATACAAACGAATTCGAGAGAATTTTCAAGGTCAGCGAATATATAATAAGATGTATAATGCAAACGATAGCCGGATAACATATCAAGAGATTAATGAAACAAAATAAATTATTGTTTTAACTAGGTAATTTTTTTTTTCTTCAACTTCATGTTATTGTTTACAGAGTTTACGTGTTAAAAAACAATACAGTTTCACTAACACATTATGAAATAGTTATGTTAAATGATTAATTTGGACAAAGATTAACCACTTTTTTTGTAATGTCACATTGTCTTCTGTTTTTTGTAGAATCAAACTGCTTTAAAACCGATTTGACTAATTTGTACATTCTTCAAACTCATGATTTATATTTCAATGTGTATGAGTTGAATAGTATAAATAAATAAATGGTTTGCAACGTCTATAGTTTGCATATTCGAGGGACACATGAAGATGTATATGTTTATATGTTTATACACGTACTAATATATATATATATATTTGTAAAAATGCAAAAGAAAAAGAAAATCAAACAGAAATAAATAAATCAAATCAAATCAAATCAAATGAAACACAACACTTCTTCTCCTTCTTCTCCACTTCTTTCCTTTTCTTTTTCTTCTTTTCCTTCTTCTTCGATAGTCCTTTTCACTGAAAGGGACATGTTCCCATGCAGCGACGTAGCTACTTGGGGAGGGGGCTTGGTGGGTGTACCCCCCCCCCCCCACTCGACCGTAGAATGGCAAACAAAAAAGTGGTGAGAGCGAGGGGGAGAGATGAAGGAAAACACTCTTAAAAGACTTCCAACATTATGTGTATCAGTAAAATGGCCACAATTTCTGCGTCATTGATGAAGTGTAAAGCAGAAAATAAAAGGAAATAGAGATAGGGGTGAAAGATATGGGAAAAGAGACAGAGAGTGTATGTATGCGATTTTCACTTTAAAATACAAACATTTTCCATTTTAAAGGGGCAAGGGATATACCCCCTTGAATTTGGAACATCTAGTACATCATTTATCAACCCCTGTGCCGCAGGAGTATTTTAGTATTTTAAAAATATTTTTGGAAAAATAATATTGTGGAATAACATCAACTTCATGAAAACAAGGTATTAGAACGCGTAAGATCGTCACATTGGGTATTTTGATGATAAAACAACATTTCAAAGGTAGTCAAATTTAAAAAGCGGGATAGTTTCAGCCAGCCAAGTCCACGAATCACGAATATATCCCCATGGTTTTGGGGGACCATGACGCCCGAATATAATCTTATTTATTGTATTTTATATCGAAATGAAATTTATACCACAACTGAGTTTTTTTTTCACTCCTCGTCGGCTTCCCTTCTCACAAAATTGCTCAATCAGGATTATTCCTGGCGACTAGATTACCGAATTTATAATTTTATATTTATCGAGAGTATATTGATGACGGAAACAAAAAAAATCTACCATAATCAAAGTGCCATTTTCTTTTATCTCGCTAGCAATACTCAGGATTCGGGTAGCATATTTTCGGGCAAGAGGCCCTCACCGCCCCTACGCGAAAGTGTGCGCGTGCGTCCTATGTGTGTGAGGGACGGAAACATCAACAATTCCTCTTGGATGAAATTCAGATTGATGTGACGCAAATTTGTTTAACTCCTAAAAAGAGTTCCGTGACAAAAAAAAAAACTTGAAAAGCTTGATATATAGTAGATTAAAGTCTTCCACCCCCCCCCCCCCCCGATGGACTGGGCCCACGCTACGCCACTGTCCCCTGATAATTCAATTTCGAGAAGTTTTGGGAAAATTTGAAAATTGGGTGGATAGTGATTCGTTACACATTATTTGGATGCCCCTGTGGATGTATTATAAGCACTAGAAAAATTAGCCCCTAAAAACACTTTCTGCTTTCGAGAAAAATTGAATATAAAAATTTACCGGTGCTCCCGGTAAATTTTGATAAATTTCAAATAGCGCCCACGGCCGTACAATGGTAGCTGCGACAATAAAAATCTCAGAATATGTAGTTGTGATATATAATTTCCAACGGGAATATCAAATCGGTCGATTTCAGTTAGAAACATTGTTTTATAGATTAATTAATATCTTGACCTAGAGAGGGAGCTATACAACGTAAAGAGTTTATTATTTACAATTTCATAACTTTAGACTCGATTTTTAACCGCGACAACGATCACTGAATAATGAAGGATCGCATATGCTTCCAATATGTTCATTTGAACCAAATTCATTACCCCATACCAAAACTTTGTATTACCTTTAAAAGCCCGCCAATGTCTCCCCCCGTCAGCCCATCTGCCCCGTATGGTAGAGTGAAGGAGCAACCGCCTCACCCTATTACTTATACAAAAATGTATATTCCCTGCTTTAATGAGATGGATAAAGAAGTTTATTCAATTCTTTGCGGGTTCACATAATTGGCCTTTGCCATAATTATATACAGGTCGTCAGAGCAACGCATTTAGGAGACTTTCAAATAGTATGTTAATACAATCAGTTATAATAAAGGGCATCTCATGTGAAAAATATTTTCAGTTACTAAAATTCAAATATTATTTACCGACAGTTTTGAAAAACATCTTTCTTAAAATGGTATTTTTAATATGATATGTATGTTATGCACTGTTCATTATTACTTGAAAAGAGTAACACCCAAAACAAAAAGAAATGGAATTGATGCCTCTTGGATCATAAGGTCGCTTGTTGACTGATTTATGTTGTTTTCGTAACTTTTTTGTGCAGCTCTGAGAAAATTTCCTGTTATTTCCTTTGTAGGACGAGTATAACACAATCACTTATACTGATACTTCAATCTGCAGTTTACTTTGTATTGTTTCAACTAATGTACATAGAAAAAAGGCGGTCTATTTTGCCTAGCCTTTATACAAATAATAATAATACAAAAGAAAACCATTTCCTGATTTCTTTGTTAGACCAGGGAGATGGATTGCTCACTTTACGTCTTACATATGATTTCCAAAATTCGTGGGAGGAAAAAGGGATGGCTTAAAAAATGGCACCAAATGGCACTAGCCCCTTTGATGTGATGCATAGCAAAGCCCCCAAGCTGGAGTAGAATGGCGTTCATAATTTGAATTCAACGCCTAAGATTGTTGGCGATTATTTTCCCCTCGCCTCCTCGATTTAACGCTAGAGTTAGCAGAATAAAACGCGAGTATTTAGCTTGCATCAACAAAGATTAAGACCAAATTTTTAATGCTGCTTTCGCAATTTACGGACGTTTCCTTTCTCTAAGCCCTGAGAAATTCGTAAATTGCCAATAGGATTTACTTTTTATATTCAACTGTTATGGTTGAGGTTTTGTGCGATGGAAAGAGAAAAAAACGTCACCAACCGTCATTCAGAAATAATATTCTGTTGTTGCTATTGTTTGCACGGTTTCAGTATTTTTCTTTTTGCAGTACACGAACCAATTTAAAATTAAAAACAAGTAAAATGTAAAATAGTTTTTAAAATGATCTTTCAATGAATTTAAATAAATATATACCAACTTTGTACATTAACCGGACACAATTATATAACCCTACGTGGTTTATCAACCGGGACACGATAAAAACTGGTATATTAACCTTTTCCCTATCCCTAACCCTAAATAAAAAAACATACAACTAATTAAACTAATGGACTAATGACTAAACCTTTTGTTTCTTGGGAGGCCTTAACGTTTCCTCTGCCTGCAAACGAACGGAGAGGGCAGTACTTCTTTTGTGCAATCGTTAAAAGTACACGAAAATTGTCCTGCTAATCAGAATGTCTACTTTTCAAATGACTCACTTTTTCACTCCAATTGTCATTATCCACAGTATAAAAAAAAAATATATGTAAATGCTCTACAATCCATCATAAATTTGACATGTTTGATATAATAGTAAGCCAATGTACGGGGATAACATGGAGTGCATATGTTTCTTCATCTACAACTACGAGGGAAACAAGGGGGGGGGGGGGTCATCTGAAAGGAACATTATAGCAACTACTTTCGACAAATCGATGATCATAACTTATTTCAAATTGTCTATCTGTTGGGCCTACCAATACAGTTTTAATTAACTAAAGTGTTTTTAGCTTATTTTCTATATATTGTCGTGTTATGGTTGTAAATGTGTCAATGTTATATTACTTTTTGTATATAATATGTCATGATTAAATGGTTGTTTTTTTATCAACACGGCCCCTGATTGAAACCAGTCTGCGAACTGTTTCGGGCTTTGGACCGTGTATAAATAAAATAAACTCAACTCAGCTAAACTCAATTTTAATAGCCTTGTCCCTCACCTTTTGAAATGTGCAAACGTGACAATGAAGTATTACGTAATCGAACATGATTTCTATGGGACATGCAATAAGATATAAATATTGCCCTTGAGTCGTTTTTTCTCGAAAGTCTTTGCGATCATGTTAATAATTCTTCATAGCGACGTAATGTGATCATTGGGTTAATAAGGCATGGTAATACAAACAGGCAGATGTCCTTAGATCTGCACTAATAATTACGCGAAGTAATTACATGGCAGTTATCATTTAAGCTCGTTGTTCTGTTGTAATTCTGGGGTATGTTCTGTTTGATCGTTCTTTTTGTGTCTGTATGTTTATTTATATATTTATTCTACCATGTTTTACTTTACTAGTTTAAATATTTTTTGAACATTTATCTATCATTTCAAATGAGACAATCAGAGATCCCGTGAACTTTTTTCTTTCTTAGTTATTCATTTTATTCTAGTTTAATTTAATTTAAATGAATTCTTTAGGGGGGGGGGGTTAGGAGTGCATATGCTAACGCAATGATCGGTAGTGTGGTGTTATCAAAATGCAAATACTTTTTGATTTGAAAATACATGACATGAATTTTATTTTTGACGTCATAGATCAGTGCCACAAGATATATTTTTGTTATATAAAAATAAAGTTTTTAAACTCTCGCAAACAATGTATCCTGTTTCATCCAAGCGTGAACACATACCACACAAAAATGGTACCAAATGATTTGGGATAAAACACCCTTTTATAAGACAAATATAACAATTTAATGTTCAACGATGTTTTTTAAATTATTATCAATTTTTCTAGGTGTAAACTTTTTTTTTGACTCACACTGTAGAGTCGACTTCATGAGACACCAATGTAAGAAACCACTAAAGTAGGTAATTTCGTGAGGAAACGGTATTTAAAAGATAAAAGTGTATTTCTTCCTTGCTCGCTCGCGTTATTGAGAAACAATCTGATTTCAGGCAAAGAAATTCCTGACTAATTCAATATTTTGACAACGCCATCGAGATGTCTAAATATCATTCTCTTTGACAGCGAGGTGCCTATACATATTATTGTGTACATCTAAATCAAAATTACATTTTTTACCGCTTGTTCGCTTCTCTGTCTTGTATATACATTAAAGGAAACGAGTTATTTTGGGGCTAAGAGAAGTCCGAACATTTCACATATTCATGTTTATTCGGCGGTGGGTTGCCTGCTTACATTGTTTTTCTATAGTGTGTTGAGTACAAAATAATGTTTAACATATCAAAGACATCATTTGGGGGGCTCGCGTGCTTCGCTCGATCACAAACATTACATGGCACGTGGCGAGTTTTTCAAGTAATATTCTGTAATGGATTCGGGATTGGGGTGACGCGAAAGAAACGCTGCCGT
>JAVYIG010012006.1:0-56527 GCA_035222895.1 Strongylocentrotus droebachiensis | reverse complement strand
TACGAGATGGTATATTTATTTGGAGGGTGTCATTTAGATATTCAGTTGCTAAATGATTTGAGTATTTGGAAGCATACGAACAGACTTTAAAAGAACACGTTGGTGTAATGGTATTACCAGCGAAGTTCCTTAACTTCATTTCGAGGACAACCAATCCGAGTTTGAATTTTTAGTCCCAAGGCCAATGGTTAAAGGTAATACAAAGTTTTGGTATGGGTCATGAATTTGGTTCAAATGAATATATTGGAAGCATATGCGATCCTACGATATTCAGTGATCGTTGTCGTGGTTGAACTCGAATCTAAAGTTATGAAATTGTAAATAATACACTCTTTATGTGAATAGCTCCTTCTCAAGGTCTATATATTAATTAAGCTATAAGACAATGTTTCTTGACTAAAATCGACCGACTAACTATTCCCGTTTAGAAGTTATATATCACAACTACATATTCTGAGATTTGCATGGTCGCAGCTACCATAATGGTAGCTGCAACCATGCAAATCTCAGAATATGTAGTTGATTGTAAAGCCGTAGGCGCTATTTCACATTTATCAAAATTTACCAGGAGCACCGGTAAATTTTTATATTCAATTTTCTCGAAAGCAGAAGCGTTTTAGGGGATAAATGTTTTAGTGGTTATAATACATGCACAGGGGCATCCAAATATATCAAAATTGTAAAGAATCACGATCCACCCAATTTTTAAAATTTCCCAAAACTTTGTATTACCTTTAATCTAGCGGCACGATTCTCGGACGTTTCAAGTTTCCTTCTACCTCTAGCACACACAACAGTATAAAGACTATTGCAGTAGTCCAACCAAGAGCTCTAAAAACATGGTTCATGTATTAAGTCAATGAATCTACGTATCATCTATGAATTGCGAGATAATAATTACAATGACGGACTACGTTGGTTTACATAAGGGGACAATGTGAAATAGTATCAATGCACACACCAAGATCTGTAATTTTGAGGGAGAGAGGGATGTATTGACCATTTACATTGAGTCGTACATCTGATATGTATAGACCAACCGCAACGAAATCGATTGACCGTCCATAATATCTCGAAAAGACCAATCGAACAAAGAAATATAGAGAAAGGGAAAGATAGAGAGATAAAGAAATGATTGTCTAATTGGGCGTCGGTCTTGTACTCTATCTGAATAGTGGCTAGCCTCGTATCATTAATTTTATCCGTTCTGAACTATTTCAAAAATATCTCAATTATCATTATTAGGTTAAGGCATGGTACTTCTCAAGGTATCGCCGCGTTTGGAGATACAAGGGAGAGTCATGGAATTAAAGACAACCGACATTTGAATCGTCCAATGTTCATGACCTCCGGATGTCAGACGATGCAGATCATCAATGCGGGAATGATCCATACATGGCCCTTACGACTCCCCATGATGGCCATACATTACAAGTATACGAACCATTACGAGAGGTAAACTCACAGGGAGACGGATATGAGGTACCTATCAATGGGGCAATGGACAAGCTGGTCCAGAGTATGATAGGACCTTGCATAAGTTTCAGGTACACCCTGAGACCGACTATGAAATCACACACGAATACCAGGACATTACGAATAGTGTAGTTGGAAGGAATAATTCACATAGTGAAGGTCCCGTATGTGAGCTTAATGTACAACCTGAGACCGAATATGAAGCAATACATGAATACGAGGACCCGGGCATGATCGGAAAAAATATTCCGCAGTATGAAAGTCATATAAATGGCTGCAGAGAAATGTCTAAGACCGACTATGAAACAACACCTGAGTACGGGTATATGAGTGTGTAATACATGAATTTGGGTTATAAACGTGTAATAACAGTTTATTAAGGTATGTTATTAACTCTTATCATGCCACAGGGCTAATCCCCATTGTGCCAAGCCCCAAATCCCCCCGTGACAGGTTGTTTTGGAGATAATCTGATTAACGCGATGGTTCTATGAATAGCGCGTGCGAAACACACAGCACAGTCAATAAGCATGAACCATAACTGTTATTTACGAATGCGTACTTGCACGCACATTGCAGTGAATCAATGGTTAGCTCGCATGTACAAATTAAGCACTCTGAAGGATTTTTTCATGTATAACATGACCCCATGGATGGTTTAGCTATAAGCAATATTCCGCAGTACAACATTATTATTAATCAATCAGCTAAGGGAGACCAATGCAAACAAGGACCCTAAGAGTGATGCCATTTGGGATATTGAAGTATCCACAGTAATATTTGATTCCGGTGAACCCAGAGGTTAACTCGTTCAATCATACTTGTAATTATTTTGTTTCTACCTATTGAATGAATGTGCCTTTTCGTAAAGGATGTTAAACACGGACAATTTATTCTCTCGAAATATGTAAAGAAGACATTTTATTCTTAAATGCTTCAATCTTTCCCACTATTTGTATTTTTCACAATATTTAAGGAAAAAAGATGTTTGCGATCTTCATTAATTATATATCGCATTTCTATACTCCAACATTTTCTCCTCATATCTATGCATTCAAATGCCATGAAGTTGGACAAAACTTTTTCTTACTCATGAAATGAGGTAAGAAAAAATTATTCCAACTTAATGTGCAACATGAATCATATATGTTTATAAATATGTTTATTTGAATTGTATAGCTAATATTTTATTTCATTATTAATGCTTTCAAAATTAAATGTCATAAGTGACAAAAAGCACATTCCATGCTGATGTTGAAGGACGATGAACTCAGAGAAATTAGCCGCTCAATTTTGTTAGGAAAAATTCTTTTACTGAAACGCTCCAATTTTTTCGAATATTTGTATTGTTCACTATATTAAAGAAAAAGAAGAAAACTCTCTCAAGGTTTTGTACTTCAATTGTTTGAATTAATATTTTTATAGCGCCGTGACGGAGGATTATCAACGTTAAATTATAGTATATATATATATCTATACGTATATATATATAAGAAGAAGAGATTCTATATATATATAAGAAGAAGAGATTCATGTTTTTATATCTCCAATAGTTATTTATGCGGTTTTAGGTCACGAATTTTTGATGTACATTTCGTCTTTATCAAGGGATCATAACAAGAATGAATATTGATAATGTATAAATAAATTATATATATATATATATATATATATGAAGAGGAGATCCAGGCTGTGATAGATCCAATCGTTTTTTATGTGTTTTTTAGGTCACGAATTTCTGATGTACATTAATAAATATTGAAATGTTAATATATATGCACATAGATGTTTATGATAGGTTTTTTAATGTCGATGTTTTCATTAGCCAACTAATGATGTATCTAGAATCAATTCATCCTCTGCCTTGAGTGAGAGGCCTCGAATACCTGGCAATTTAGGTCGTTGCAATCGCAAAGATTTGAAATCAGAATGCAACTAGTATAATTTTGACCACCATTTGTTTTCCAAAGAACATGCAAACTGTATTTCTTTTCATTGTGTACATCGCAACCATTAAGCATGTCAGATATTTGGATTGAACGTGTGATTGAGTTTTAGGTTGAAGTTTCATAAATAGAATAGAACATATTATATTGTCATAATCATTGTTGTATATGTCGGTGGTAAATAATGATTATGAAATGAATGAAATGATAGATACAAAGTGAATAAAGTGCTATTTTTACACTCTTAATGTCAGCGAGTAAATTGTGCCGAGTAAAACAAGTTGAGTAACAAAATGAGCAATTAAGTACTCAAGCTGGAGTAAGAAGTCAATTTTAGTGGTACTCGTCATCCGAGTAATTTGTTACCTTCGATAAAGAGTAAATCAATTACTCAACATTGAGTAAGAACTTCGTTTGTGTCAATTTTGAGTAAACTACGGTTTGGTATTACGCGGCGGCAGGTGATAAATAACTCAACATTGATCTCTTACCCGAATTTACCTCGGGTGCGAGTGAAAGTTGGATCGATGGAAAGTGCAACTAGCTTTCAATATGCATATGACACCTGTTCTACACATTTTTACATAATTGCAGCTGTATGTTCCTTTGTCTACCTAAGGAACTGTATATTTTGTCATCTTTCATTGTCCGCCATGTGCATGTCTCGTGCATGCATGTGCGCGTGCAGAAAGATGCGAAAGAACTGAGATAGATGATTGTGACACATTGGGAAGAAATTCTGAGCTCATGGATCGAGCTTGGAAGAGCTTCAACCGACATCTAGGAAGGAACTGGCTTGGACTTTCTTTCTGGCCTCCTTCAGAGGAAGGAGCCCACTGTTTTTGTTGGTGCTTTGAGGAGCCCCTATTCATGCTCTTCATTGACAGCAGCAGTTGACTACTGCTACAAGATGTTTCAAGTACTGATATATTATTGATTGAGCAACTAAGCGTTACCCAGATAACATCATACTCAATATTTGAGCAAAAAAATTGCTCAAACAATTTGAGTCAAAACATGTACTCGTTAATTGAGTAAAATTTGGCTCAACTCATGAGCAGTTTCTTACTCGACATGAGTTGATTACGTTTCTACCCAGTACTGAGTAAAAAAGGGAACCGCTCAACAAAGGAGTAAATATTGAGTAAAGGTTGACTCATTCAAACTGAGTAGAGATTTAGTCTTTTATTGAGTAATATTTTTACTCAACAGATGAGTAGATTTGTTACTCAACACATGCTGAGTAAAGTTTACTCAAAAGTCGGGTGGTTCCTTTTTGACCACTCAAAAGAGTAACATTTTGACTCAAATTGAGCAGTTTTTTGTTAGAGTGTAGGGACCAACCTCGGTACTAGAATAGATTCTTTTTGTGTTTGAAAGTTCAATGACGTGCACATTAACATTGACTTATGTCGACTGGTACAGGTCTACTCTATTACACCACCAAACTAAATTTATTTCACGATGTATTTTGAACAATACTCCCCTCTTTTAATGCAAGCTACTAAAACCCACACACAAAAATCCCCATAAATTAGTTGTGCGCTTATGGCATCATAATGACATAACATCAGCATATTGCGCTCTATCCACAGCTTTTACAATACCTATACCTAGAACTTGATTTCATTTTATTTATTTTATTCGTGTTTTTTTCTCTCTGGACACTGCTGGACACTGTGATGAGTGCGCGAGCTTAAAGTCTCTTTCTCTGGTTAGGCAGGGTTGGATGAATCGTAACGCGTACGAGGTTCACCTCTAGTTCTGCCACCGTCGTTGGATCACCTTCAAAATCTTCATATTGATTGTCCACGTCCTGATGCAATAGGGACTTCTAGATTTGGTCGTCGACATAGTGTACTGCTACTTGTGACGTCCTTTTAAGGCACTGGTAGTGCCTTAAAAGGACACCACAGTGCCTTAAAGGACGTGCAAATCTAAAAGTCCCTAATGCCGATGATGGCTTGGTTCCAACGGTTTTGTTCACACCGACGATATTAGGGACTTTTCGATTTGCACGTCGACATACATGTAGTGGACTGTTACGTGTGATCAGGTGTTGAAATTCCGTGGTCCATTGAGAAGTAGACTGGGTTGCTGTACAGATTGGTGTCATCGTCATCTTGATACTAGACCACCAGTCTCTGATGCTCGAGGTATATGTTCACATAATAATTGGAAGGTAAGCTTACAAATGATCATGTTCTTAGAACTAGTGGTTCAACAAAGAAGGAAAGTATGGCTCATATTTCATTTTGATATAAAATCTTCAGTATCAGAGATCGCTATTATTGGTATCATAGTGTATTGGCATTATGTAGTTGTATACTAATTAGGGTAAACATTGACCTAAAGGGGGCGCTATAGCGATAGAAGAGTTGGGTTAATTTGATCATTTGTAGGGTTATTAGTTTGGCATTGTATATATATAAAGTTGAACAAACTTCATAATGTTTCCGATAGTATGGCAGGGACAGGTAAAGAACCCCTGGACTTAAATTTCTGCATAAGATGTACATGTATTTATTTGTGATAAACACACTTAGACAATAGACAATAGTTTTTTTCCGGGAATCTAACATTCTTGCGGGCTGTACACTCCCCCTACTTTCTCCGGTACGCAGTCAGGACAACTCTATTTATTGTGCTTTGTCATTGGTTATATTTAATTAAATGTATAACTCCTCTCTTGATTGATAGATTGAACTAATCTCGAGGTCGGTTAGCTTACGGGTCATTCTACATATCATATCTTGTAATTTTTGGTCTTCGTAAGGGCCCTTCCAACTGGCTAATAAGAGCATGTGACGAACAAATAATCGACGATAACACGCTGCCGGGCGTTCGAATATTTAAGCGTCATGTGCACGACTTTGTACTCCAGTTTTACGTTTCTGTATGAGGATGTGCTGCTGAATGCTTTAGGTCCGCCCTGCCTCTGAGAGAATATTTAATAGTCCAGTAGACGGTACCATATACCATGTACATGACCTGGAAAAGTTGATAAGTACAAGGTTTTTTGGTTGATTTGTGTTCTAGATGGGTATTGAAGTAAATTCAGCTTGGTTGCCAGCTTGGCAACCTTGGGCAACTTTTTTAATAGCCATATTAGCATAATCATCTAATTAGCATATGTGCAATTTGTGATAATGTTGCTAATCTCAATCCAGGAAGCCTGAAAACATGGTTAATACGACTTTTCAAGGGTTTTATATCACAAGGAATTCATTTATGACACCAATTTTTTTTTTTTTTTTAGTAATACAATTGTCTTAAATAGCATAATTAGCATAATGAGCTAATTAGCACGTGTACAATATATGGACTTCATTGTCACTGTTTATCTATAAAGCCTAAGCATATCAGCTCTAAGCAAATAAATGTCCCTTAATTTGGTACCTACGGCAAGCATATGTTATTTATAAGTTTTTCAATTACATAGCGTATCACCAAAAAAATCTGGCTCCTCGAAATCCTTAATTGAAATGTCGAAAATATCCGCCTCTCTTTGCGTAGAAAATCAGTCACGGCGCTGGTCTACTATATATCACATCACGTCCGGGAAAGAGTATATTCACGTACCCGGATGTTCCATAGCAAACATGTGCAGAGTGATACGATTTTCTGCATATTTTTGTTTCAAAGGCTGAAAAGTCTAATAAATCATAATTCTATGTACAATTCTTTACCTTCCCCTTGTACTTCATAGTATTAATATCAATTCCCCTTTTAAAAATTATGACATATACATGCCAACGATGTGCTATTAGTCGATATTTTCACCATGTAATTTTTGTTTTGGTGTTGAAATCGGCCCAGGCACGGAGTGAACAGTAGCTGTCTACCCATGCACAGTTCATTACCATACAGCGATCTCCCGATGGTTTCTTCTTCCTTTTCCCCATGTCTTTCGCCTTCCTTGGCCCTGAAGACCCTTCATCTACCAATTCTGACACCGGTAGTCAGGAGCAAGTCTTTGTTAGTTGTTTTTCTTAGCTGGCAACGTCGCTTTCATTCTCTTGCAATTGCCGATAAACATATAACTAGCGCACGTACGTTCCATCACAAGCAAACAGCGCCTAGAGCAGCGGCTTGGTCTTACCTCCCGATTCTGCTCGCTTCACGAACGTTCATGCAAGAGCCGCATCACTAGCCAAAATATTATAGAGGAAGCGCGCTTGCATGATCTCGTTCAAGTTTGATATTTTACAACATAAAATGTTTAACTGGTACTGTATCCTTTTTGAGGCAGTCACACACATCTATGATAAGTGCTATCATAGTTCTAGACCTATTCGTTTTACAAAACTGCTCCAGACCTGTATCTTATCTGATGACAAGATAATGCATCCGCCTATTCATACGTGCACGATTTAACCTTGTTTCCTAAGCAGTAAACTCGTCTTAAATCTCTACCAAATAGGTGAATATGAGGATATAAAAAGAAATCAGCGACTGGAAAATGTTGCTTCGTTATAGCTTCATTCAAATGAAAACAGAAAATCCATCAAATATACTCCTTAACAACAACAAATCTAAGCTCTGACAAGATAGCATTTACGTATGGATATCACTGCCATTCACTCTCACTGAGCCCATGAGTCCCGTTCGTGACGTCACGGATAGAGGCCCGACTCTACATGCACTTCCGGGTTTCAGACTAGATAGTTTGGTAAAATTTACTCGCATAAATTCACCATTCTAAACTTGTTTTTGTCAGTTGGACACCATTTAGTGTTATTCTGGGGGTTAAAAGCTTTCTATTGATGTAATTATCTCAATATTTGGGATTGTCTTAGAATATCAACTTTAAGAAAAGTACCCTTTGCGGAAATATGTAAATATTGGGAAAATTAGCTCGGCGATCAAAAGAAAGGCAAGGACAGACGACACTGCTTGAATGAAAGCTGAGTTAGGAGCACCTGTATAGGAGCAAAGGGTGTTGGATTCGATTACATGATCTTCGGATCAACGGACTTTACCGTCTTAGCCAACTCGGCTACTTGCCGAGAGGTGAAATAATCATAATTTTACTCCAAACACATTATGAATTGGTAACATTCTCCTATATTATTTGTTTGGTCGATTCGTATTTTTCCAAATACAATAACTATTCAACAAAGAACATATAAATATAAGGTTTAATACAAACATACAATCAATCATATCTTCATGTCAAAATGTGATTTACATACATATAATAACGTACTTTATGTTTCTATAACATATTATCATACATTTAGAGTATTTCCCAATCTATCTTTGGAAAAAGTGCTGGAGACCGCATTCATAGGCGACCTTTGACTAGGATAGCAGCCTCAAACGAAAAATCTTAACGTAACATTTAAAATGAAAATTGTTCATACGATCTTTATGAATAAGTTTGTTAGTGCATTGTGTGCTCGCGCATATGCGTGTGTATATGTGTGTGTGCGTGTGTATGTGTGTGTGTGTGCGTATGTGTGTGTGTGCGTGTATGTGTGTGTGTACGTACGTGTTTGTGTGTGTGTGTGTGTGCGTGCTCTCACCTCAGCATTCTTGTGGGGTTTTATGTGCGCTTCACATACCCCTTGTGAGGCATTTTTACTTTGTGGGGTATTTTTTCAGGACCCCACAGAGTAAAGTCTTTCAAATGACTGTATATTCGGTGTCCTATGCCCTGCGGGGCATTAGAAGTGGTACCCCATAAATGACATTTTGTGAGCGTGTGCTAAAACTTGCACACTTTTTTATGGTAACATCGTAAGCACACCGCCGGGTTGTTATCGCCAGGTTGTACATACCCCACTAGTAGGGGACCACAAGGTATATCTGGAACGCACAGAAATACCCCACATTCAGGTGCCCCACAAAGGCCCTGATGTGAGAATGTGTGTGTGTGTGTGTGTGCGTGTGCGCGCAAGCGTGCGTGTTGGTATGTGTGTATGTAGCGAATGGTGGATGTGCACGTAGCTGTGTGTTATATGGTGGAGTAGAAACAAATGTAGCTTTTCTATTTTCAAAAGTCAAAAGTAACCTATTCTCAAATAAACAACACAAAGATATTATAAACGATATGAACATACGCAAGAAAAACTGCCTATGAAAACAAATTGTGGAAAACAAAATTTATATCTAACTTCACTCGCTAGCGAACATACATGTAATGACATCGATATCAAAAATCATAACATCTACGCCCTAATTAGAGGCAATAAGGTTACATTCGGTTTTGCCGTATAACGTCTGTATTCTTTCGTAGGTTCTGTTTTTTCTCTTCTGTTGGTGTTACCTAAGCATAATACATATTTCAAAATAGTATTTGTTGGCAATGCAGACTAATATATGAATAGAGGGATTTCAGTTTCTTTTTTTTTGTCAGCACAATTGTTCGTTAAATAGTCTTTATGTCTTAGACAAAAGTCAGCATGATCAGCGATCAATGACAAAATAAATAGAAATCAAATTCCTTTTATGTTAGCCTAATAGTCCCTTGTCAATGTCGCCAGAAGCAATGACGATTCTGTTTGTTTAGGCTTGGTGCCCATTTATACTCTATTCATATTGTGTCACCATGCTCAGACATGTATGAGAAAACAAGTAATATTGTTTACCCCCCATGACCACGTATCGTTTACTCTCAGTTGCTACAAACCCAGCATTTAAATCCGCAGACCGATATTTATTTTGTCGAGTCTACTCATAAATAAAGGGGTGCTGTAGATCCAGTAGTTTCAAATAAGGGGGAGGGGTAAAGGGATCATAAGTGCGATAAATTGAATCAATAGAACGTGGTCCGCTAAACAATGACATACGGATTGCTGTCAAATGGACTCGTTCGAAGTTAGCAAATTACACCAAATATGCAAAAGCCATTGGCCATGTACAAAATTTTGAAACATGGAGAGGTGACACTGCGAACATTTTATCCAAAACAAATCCCTCCCAAATTGATGGTGATGCTTCATAATTAACCCTTTTCCCCGTTGTAATACGTTTATTTTGATGTTATCAAAATAAACCCAATTGTAATAGAATGCAATAGTGTAGGCCGGAAATATGCGGCAAGCCGGTGACTACACACGATAGCGCGCCTCTTTTGTAAAATGATTTTGAGGTCAATAACCGAATGTTTCCCAGCAGGTCGGCAAATATCAAACATAGGCGCATCTCTTTGTAACCTACATTGAGGTCACAAAGCCGAATCTTTACCACGCGTGTTTTGTAAATATCAATGATAGGCGCGCTTTTGTAATACATATCGGGGTCGCAAGGCAAGTGTTTCCCACGACGTGTATTTTTACTAATCAATGGGTCATTCTCAGCTAATACTTCGTTTGAGTTGGTCGTGTTTTATTGGACTCAGAATTATACATGCTAATTGTACACAGGTTGTCGCTGTTGAACTGACTGCACCGGTTAGTTTCTATTATCACTGGGTTTCACACCAATACGCTGGATATTCGGAATTGAACAGAGAGACATGCAGCTACACGGGATATAAGGATTAAACGGTGGAAAAGTTACACTGGATATCTGGAATTAAACAGAGGAAGAGTTACACTGGATAATTGGATCTAAAAAGAGAAAATGTTACACTAGATATTTGGAATTGAACAGAGGAGTAATTGTATTGGATAGCTGGAATTAAATATTGGAGGAAGTTACATCGGAGCTCGGATTGCGGCATAGTCGTCTAACTAGCTCGTCTGTATTGTGTGGACGACAAGATGGGGAAGTCTAAGGCGTCTACGGGACGAAAGGGCAAAGGAAAGCGGAGAGAGCCAGCGCTTCAAAACAGTGACCCGATCAGGGGGACAACGCCAGCTCCACATTCTCGAGTGACGAGACGCGGCTCGAGGAGTAACCCAGCCGCTTCGGCAGGGCGGGAGCGCCAAGGAGACCAGACTCCGACGGGGGGGCCAACATCACAGAATCCCTAGAAACGGCGAATCAACCGTCTATCGTCCATCCTCCACCCGGTGAGTTACCTAGCCACAGGCTAGTCTCATCTTCTAATTCCGCAAACATATCATTCCCTAAGGAGATGGGGGAGATGGCGCAGTGAGACATATAAACTTTATGTCCGTTAATAGGTTGGACAAGGTCGGGTTGATTGTAGGCAAAGGAGATAGGGGCCTACATATAAGGTGTGGATATAATTATGGAGAGTTAGTACGATTGCTTACTTTGTTTTCAATAATTTTAACCAGCTCAGTGGGATGTTATTCATTTTCGTATAACCACGCACTTATTTGGGGTTAGTCGTGTTTCGACAAGTGATGTTGTACAATATTTAGTATGTTAAACAAGTTCGGTACGATACTAGAAATGCAATCGTGTCAGAACGATGTGCGTGCAATGACGCCTTGTTTTTACATGTCAAACGAAAGAGCATCTCTCGGACTAGTTACGCAGAGTATGAAGTAGCATTTAATGTCATGCTTGACCGATTTTTTAAAAAAAAGTCCGGCTTCTTGATGCTCTGCACTTGGCCACTTAGAATGTGCCTGTAAAATTTCAAGAAAAATAAAGATCGTTCTGGGGTCCAGAAGCGTGAACCCGATTTGCCCCATAGACAATGCGTGTAATGCATGGGCGGAAAACGTACAGGATCTGTATTATGACCGGACTTTAATTGTTTGTTTTTTCTCTCTCTTTATGTCACTTTATCTGACGTATTTGGTATCATGGGAAAGGGAATTTCATGGTTGTTATTGTAAACAATTTTTTTTTTTTTGTTCTATGGTAATCCTATCGAAACACGTGATGTAAAATAGATTTATAGGACAAAATTGCGTCTTCAATGACCCCCTTGACCAATTTTAAAAATCCGGCCAAGAGGTGCCCTGCGTATTGCAACTCGGAATGTCACTGCAAAATTTCAAGGAAAAAAAAAAAAAGGGACGTTTGGGGGTGAAAAGCAGTCTGAAAAAATGACGCCATAGCCGATACGTGTTATATTATTGGGCGGAAACTCGGCGGAGTTCGTATAATGACCCTTGTTCAAATGTGATTTACCCAAAATTTTCTGTGTGAACTTATACCATACTTGGTATCATTCGAAAGGGCACTTCATTGCGGTCAGTTTGACACCGTTGTCATCTGCGCGCAATGTACTGCACGCATTAAAGGCGCTATTACGTAACGCATAGTAAATTCATCATTTTTGGGCGATAACTTTGCGCTGACGTATTCGAATTTTACCAAACTTGGCAGACAGTTGTCACGTATATGGATACATGTGTCTGCCAAGTTTCATTGATGTAGGTATAAAGATCGTTATTTTAGAGTAAGTTGAAGTTATTTCGGAATTTTCTCGAAAATGGCGAATTTGGAAGGCAATTTTTCTCAAATTTGGTCAGTGTTAGGGTATATAATTTTGTATATGGCTGGAAAGGACATATCTTCAAGTATCTAAATCCAAAAAAGGGTACGGGTTTGCCAAGCCATTATGAAGATACGGCCACAGAGAGAAAGCCAATTCCTAAAACTTTAGAGGGCGCTATTTATGTTGTGCAAAGCCATTGGAGCGTGAAATTTGGCACGGCTATGTGCAATTATGAGATAAAGATACTGTGAGATTTAAAAACAAAACGGAATTTATATGAGAAAGTTATGGCAGTTTTAGATTGTTTAGGGGTCCATTTTTCAAGAACTTGAGATTTATTGGAGGAGTCGGTTTTAGATTTGAAATTCGAGTATGAAGATGGCATTGTGAAGGTCAAGTCATCCGTCGCAGATGAAAGGACATCTCTCAGACTATCTAGAGGAATTTGTTAAAAGTTTGTAGGATCTAGGATAGTGGGGATGGGAAGGAAGATATAACGGCCTTAAAATGGACCTGAAACGGACAAAATGGCGCCTGGACGGTCATGCATGGGTGATTTCCAAAATCGAAGAAAGTAGTGACCTTGATGAGATGTTAGAGACTATGCCTATGAAATTTGAAAGGAAAAAGACATGAGGAAAGCACCTAACTAGGAATCACAAACACTACGTGCAAAACGAATGCGATTTCCTGACGATAAGGATAAGGGAAAGGAGAATATTAATGGGGCAGAATGTGAGCGAAAACAAGGCAATGACGAAGGTCGTCATTGCGATAATATGCTATATAGAATTGAATTTGCTTCGCTTATGTAATTATGTTAGAAACCTTTGGTTCTATAAGCCCATAAAAGGTACGCCATACTCGGAAGGAATTTGGTTTTTATCTTTCTCCAAATAGGTGCCCAGGCTCACCGGGTTTGGGTGTGCGGAGACATTCTCGTGAGGCGAGCTGGTGAGCGGGCGTTTACCAGAGGCTGTCGAGACCTGGGAATCGCTGGTTGTGAGGTGGCATGGCACGGGCGAGGAGGGGCGTCGCTATACGCGATTTCCCGCGTCAATTACAGGGCCAAGTGAGGTTCGGTCCTTCTCCATCGGAGCTAATCATCCATGCGGGCTCGAACGACTTGGGGCGTTATTTTGCAAAGGACTGTCGACAAGCGGTGGATGAAGCACTGAATACAGCGCGGTCATTGTTGCCGCAATGCTACATTTCATTTTCAAGCATCTTACTCGCCTGTATTACTATGGTCATGATGTACACGTCACGTCGCAGGTCGTCATCAATGATGTGCGGAAAGGTGTCAACAAGTATGCCAGACGGAGGGTCCGGCGTATGTGTAGTGGATCATTCATAGGCCACAATTTCAATGTCCAAGAACACTGGTATTTTCACAGAGATGGCGTGCATCTGTCTGATGAGGGATGTGATCTTCTCATGGAGAACTTTGCGTCAGCGGTTCGATTTGCTCTTAATCTTTGAAACTTTATTTTGTGCATGCCCTTTGTTTTATTGCGGGCAATCAGGAGTATATTGAAATTTAAAGAGTAGATTACGATTTAAAATGGTTTATTGACAGGCTGACAAAATGTAGGTCAAGAGGTTGTTTACATTTTTGAGGGAAATTCACGCGCTAGGAAATGTAATACTTTGTATTACATTGGAAGGAAATGTACAAGCGTATGTACGCTTATCAAGCAAGCGCGGAAAATACCGCCAGCAAATTACAAATAGCACGAAGGGGCTTTCATTCTAGTTATGGCTTTCATTTGAATGGACAAGAAGAAAAATGTACGGAGTCTGAAACATTCCCACCACCTCCCCATTATCTCCACCAATAAAAGTATTTTTAGTATATTAGTGGCATAAATTAAATATTGCTTGGTGGTTCGAAGTAGCCAAGGTATACGTATTAGTACGGGAAGGATTTAGGGTTTCAGGTATGAAAGGTACGGATAGGGTTTATGTAATAAATTGGTCAGTGATTTATGAAGTTAATGCAGAGCCGGGGGCATTTGGCCTGGTCGCACATCAAGCGTCGTGCACAAAGACAGTGGGCCGTAGGGGAATTTTCCCATTGGGTTTCGCCCCTACCCGGTTTTGTATGGGTAAATCACTGATCACATGGTACTGATAAGTTTATTGATCAATAATTGTCATCCAATAATTTTCGACCCCACTCAATTTTTACATGCGAGGGGGTTGCCAATGTATATTCAGTCGAATTTGTTCGCATGTCAATTCTTAGTTTTCCGGCCCCCATTCGATTTGAATGCTGGGGGACCTAGTTGTACCTACACATTTTCAAACTCAGGGTGTCACGCTTTAATCTTAGGCATCATCCGATCTTACAGGCGGAGAGGCTGGTATATATATACATCTATTTTCTATAACTTTAGGCATCACTCGATTTTATAGGCGGGGGGCTGATATAATGACTTGATGTATATAAGTTTAGCCTTGGCATCACTCGATTTCATAGACGGGGGGCCTAGCATTTGTAAGCATTTTTTATGATTCAATATATCTGTGTTATTTTGTTATGACACCCAGAAAATCAAAATGTGCAAAATAAGCGTCCATCTCAAAATGTTAATAAAGCCACAAAAATAACGCAAAGTTGATTGTTTGTTATTTTTGTTAGCCGTGCATAAATTTTGCCACATGCCCAGGTTCTATTTCGCTAGGCAAAAAAAAAAAAAAAAAAAAAAAAAAAAAAAAAAAATTGGGTTGTTGGGATTTGGAGTTTGTTCTTTGGTTTCGTTCCTGAACTATAATCATTTCCAGTATGCCTCAAGGAGAGGAATGGCCAAGAGCGCCATGAACCGACGGTGGGGACAGGCTGCGATTACCAGATCTTGTGTAGGGAACCAATGGCCCAGGAAACTGGGCCTGCTGGGTAGAGCACCGTCTTCCCAGCTGGTCACGTGACCCGTGACCCTCGGGTTCCCATATTTGTGGAATCGCAGTCTGTCGCCTTCCGCCATTGCAAACAAATAATTATGGAAATGGTTTTATATGATTTCATATCTATGTTATGTAATAATATGTCAAGTTGGAAATATGCTACCGCAAAAACTCGAACGGAAATATGTAAATGGTTTTTGTATGATTTTATATCTATGTTAATAGTATGTCAAGTTGGAAATATGCTACCGCTAAAACTCGAACGGAATTATAGAAATGTTTCTATATGATTTCTTATCTATGTTGATAATATGTCAAGTTGGAAATAAGCCAACTCAAACGGAAGAATTAAAAGTTGAGAAAAAGGCAATAACAGCATTTTCATTGTATTTCTTATTGCAATACGTTTATTTTGATGTTATCAAAATAAACCCAATTGTAATAGAATGCAATAGTGTAGGCCGGAAATATGCGGCAAGCCGGTGACTACACACGATAGCGCGCCTCTTTTGTAAAATGATTTTGAGGTCAATAACCGAATGTTTCCCAGCAGGTCGGCAAATATCAAACATAGGCGCATCTCTTTGTAACCTACATTGAGGTCACAAAGCCGAATCTTTACCACGCGTGTTTTGTAAATATCAATGATAGGCGCGCTTTTGTAATACATATCGGGGTCGCAAGGCAAGTGTTTCCCACGACGTGTATTTTTACTAATCAATGGGTCATTCTCAGCTAATACTTCGTTTGAGTTGGTCGTGTTTTTCCCTCCCTCCCTCCCCTCAATTCCTTGCTGACTTGTGGACGGGCAGGATTAGGCTCATGATTATTGGGTAGGAGGTTGTCAGGGGGAGGGGGCGGTCCTTTATTGAGAAAGTGTATATAGGGAGACCGGAGTGGTACTTGCCCGGACTGGTAGTTCTGCGTATGTCATTGCCTTAGAGTTTGGGCTTGAATAAGTGACACGATGGGGCTGTAGTAGTGGACAAGGTTGATGGTTAATTGGGCTTGTTTTATGATATTGACATCATGTTTGTTTGTTTGTTGTTTTTTTTTGTTTTTTTTTGTTTTGTTTTTTTCCTTCGGTTTCTACATCAGATTTGCTAGGTTGCTTTTTGTTGTTTTGTTTTTCTTTTTTTGGGGGGGGATTGTCAAATTGATTATGTTTCATTATTGTTCTTTTAATGGTACACAATCTGTTAATCACTGTGTGATTTTGTTCTTTTAAGGCTACAACATTCATGGAAATCAATGCAGATTGTGGAAAGAAAAAAAAAAAAAAAAAAAAAAAAAAAAAGAAAGAAAGAAAGAAATTGGGCTTGTTGTATTGACATGGTTGGTTGGTTGGGCTTGATTATTGACATGGATGGTTGGTTGGGCTTGTTATTGACTTGGATGGTTGGTTGGGCTTGCTTATTGACATGGATGGTTGGTTGGGCTTGCTTATTGACATGGATGGTTGGTTGGGCTTGCTTATTGACATGGATGGTTGGTTGGGCTTGATTGTTGACATGGTTGGTTGGTTGGGCTTGTTATTGACATGGATGGTTGGTTGGGCTTGCTTATTGACATGGATGGTTGGTTGGGCTTGCTTATTGACTTGGATGGTTGGTTGGGCTCGTTTATTGACATGGATGGTTTGTTGGGCTTGATTATTGTGATGGTTGGTTGGACTACATTATTGACAGGGTCGGCCGGTTTTGGCTTATTGGCTGGAGCTTCTGTTCCGGAAGTCTTAGTATTCCGAAATGAGAGGGTTTTGTTCTTTTGTTTCGTTCCTGAACTATAATCATTTCCAGTATGCCTCAAGGAGAGGAATGGCCAAGAGCGCCATGAACCGACGGTGGGGACAGGCTGCGATTACCAGATCTTGTGTAGGGAACCAATGGCCCAGGAAACTGGGCCTGCTGGGTAGAGCACCGTCTTCCCAGCTGGTCACGTGACCCGTGACCCTCGGGTTCCCATATTTGTGGAATCGCAGTCTGTCGCCTTCCGCCATTGCAAACAAATAATTATGGAAATGGTTTTATATGATTTCATATCTATGTTATGTAATAATATGTCAAGTTGGAAATATGCTACCGCAAAAACTCGAACGGAAATATGTAAATGGTTTTTGTATGATTTTATATCTATGTTAATAGTATGTCAAGTTGGAAATATGCTACCGCTAAAACTCGAACGGAATTATAGAAATGTTTCTATATGATTTCTTATCTATGTTGATAATATGTCAAGTTGGAAATAAGCCAACTCAAACGGAAGAATTAAAAGTTGAGAAAAAGGCAATAACAGCATTTTCATTGTATTTCTTATTGCAATACGAATACTTCCACCTGTGTATCCTGGAATACTTCAATGATTGCTTTCGAATTGTTAAGCAAATCATGCAGTATTCATCTCTGTGAGATTTACATTTCTTTTGTAGAAATTACCTTTATACCGTCATGTGCAAATTGTACCTACGGGTTCTTGTAATACTCGATCACGGGCTTACGATTTTTTACCATTGAGTTCCTCTTTGCGCTAGTTTACCACGTTTATATTCAATGTCAGAATTGCTATTTATAAACAAGGAAGTTTACAAAGAAATCCAGCGTTCCGTCATGCCCTAGTCACACAAACCATACACTCGTGCACACAAATGGAAAAGGGGCAGTCCCCCCCACCCCCCCCCCCCCTGACAGAAATATTAAACAACAAACAACACCTTTTTGAGAAAAACGAAGAGGGAAAGACAAACATGATGCTCAGAAGAGTATTGTAAATGTCCACTGTATTTTTGTTTATGTAGTTATTTTGTGGACAGTTATGGCCGCTAATGGAGCAAAACTCATCCCTTTTCTAAATCATGAAGACCTTCCCAAATCTATAAAAACATACCACAAACATACAAAGAATTGCATGATTAGAACAGGGAGATCTCCCTGTACTGACATCTCGCTGATTAGAATTCACCGTGAGAGAGAGAGGGGACATCCGCTCGGTCGCTCACGCCCCCTCCCTTGACGCCAAATCCCAGATAGGCCTACGCCATTGAAACCATACCGATACTAGACCAAAAGCAGACCGAACAAAACATTATATTACCCCAAATGGGGAAATGTCGGACAGGCCGGTTTAGAGGCGGGATGGCAGTGTGACCGAGGTATGACTTCGTACAAACAAGTCCACTGGACCGAAACAAGTGCCAACTTTTGGAAGGCTGAACATCATATCCATACCTGCCTAAATGCAGTATGATTGCGTTGATAACTGAACGTTTCATTTGAACCACTGCCTATTGTGGTGATAAGGAGATCACGTATTAATTTGGTTCACAGTGTACTCTACAAACTTCTTGCTGTCTCACTAAATCTACATGCTAAAGTGATGATACAACAGTCAAAATGGATATATGTATTGTGCTTTTCGTTCTCCTGCTGGTACCATGTAGCACAATGTCTCAAAATTACAGTAAGTTATGCTTTATTTGGTTCTCTTTTTGTTTTTTTTTTCTTTCCCTTTTGATATCATTTACCATGTCTATTAGGGACTAGCATATACATTATATGTAATATGTGAATCGGGTGCGTTTTCATTATCTAGGTTTCTGCCAAGCTACATTCCTGTTGTGTTCAATCATTTCAAAGAATTCCCTCCTATCAGGAAACTGTATACAGTATCTGACCTACCATCTGTTGATGAAAAGTATTCGTGTAACTGAGACCAAATGCTTCAGGAAAGTTATTGAATCCTTATCTCCCCATAACGATGTCAAGTGAATGAACCACTACGCATACAGTTTGTGTTTGACTTACACGAATGATTACGGGCATTTTAAAGTTATTTCGTCCCATAGTACGACACAGACCCCCCCCCCCCCCCCACTCAGTGTTATTTAGGGTACGCGTATGCTCGTTCCCTCTTTTTGAAAGCACCCCCTATCTGAGGACTGCCAACATTTCCGAACCCCCCTTTCGCGGGCTTTTCGCGGGCTTTTCCTGCCTTGGAGGCCCCCCTAAATACGGAAAAATGCTCAATGTACCCCCCTAAATTCGGAATAATTTCTCAGGAGTCCAAAGAGATGAGAGAAAAAAGGAAAAACACCCCCTTTTTAAAGAAATCTCCGGGTGAAAAGTCAAATACACCCCTTTTTTTTACAATTCTCGGGCCGGACTTAGTCGCACGAAAAGTACCCCTTTACCGGACATTTTGGTAACACGCATGCGGTCATTCCGACCCCGGTGTGGGGGGATGGGGGGGGGGGGGGCGGGCACAGACCATATCTGATATGTCAGTATATCTGATTACAGAACTTAATAGCCACAACTTTTATCAGGCTAAATATGAACTTAAAAGCCTTATCTCATGTCAACTCATGCTCACATAATTGATGGGACTGTTTTGCGATCTATATGCCCCTTCGACTATGTTTATATCAATAAAGCCTTACATAGAGAAACTAAACTATTATTATTATTTTTCCAAAGTAATTTCGTTAAGGAGGATATTATTTAAATTGTTAAATATTTGTTATCGTTTGATTCTATGTCTATAGCAGTAACCGAAAGTTCAACTGCCACAAATATAGAAGAGCATGCATTATAGGAGTGGTTAAAGCATCAGTAGTTATCTCATATTCAATATAGACAGTAGTGAAACATAAAACTTATACAAATATATATTATAAAATAGAAGATACCCCCAGGACAATGGATTTATCCATACAAGGCCTATTAAATTAATACAGATACGATACATATTTCAAATGAGAAAATAAATAATGAACAGTTCCCAAATATAAATTATATTGAAAGAAATGAGATATGATATTGAATTGAATGAAAGAGAATGATGTCGTATAAAGTAATGATATAATATGATAACCATATTTACTCGTATCGCTGCAGTTGTAATGAATGGATGGAATGAATGGAAGCAAACAAATTGTACTGAGTACTGAGAATTATCGAGTTTTGTAACGACGGGTAAACGAGGAGAACTTATTTTGATGGTGGATTTAAAGATAATGAGCAATAAGAAACTTTTTCACCGCTCTTTTAAAGAATAGCATTGTATTCATCGTTTTTATTTCGGGGGTAGTGCATTCCAGGTATCATGGCCAGAATATCTAATTGGTTTTTGAGCTAAGGCTGCTTTGGCGTTAAATAGGTGATAGTCATTGGAATGCTTGGTTGGGTAGGAATGAAAATTAAAATTATGTTGGAATAAAATGACTAGTAATGGGGGAAGAATGCCGGATTTAAGCCGAAACATGAACATAGATTTTTGCATGTAGTGTATATCACTTATTTTTAGAGTTTTTAATGTGGCAAATAAAGTGTCAGTGTGGTCGCGACAACCTGCATCGGTACAAACTCGAATTGTTTTTTTCTGTAACATTAATATACGATTAGTATTGCACTTATGAGTAGCCCGTATGATATTGCAGTAAGAAATATATGGTAAAACCAGTGTATTATATAGCATACTAAGCACATGTGTTGGGAAAAAATATTTTAGCTTAAATAGTATACCAATATCGCTGCAGTTGTAAGCGTTTAAGTTCTTTTCCTTGTTAATTCGGCAGCCATCATCAATCTGACGAGTGAGGGAACAATTGTGACCATAACTTATCCAAATTTTCCAGCCAACTACGACAACAATCTCGATATCTTGTGGCTGGTGATAGCTCCTACAGGCTTCAGGGTCATGATCCAGTTCAATAATTTCAAGCTGGGGACAGGCGATTCGCTTAGTGTCTATCACGGGTTGACAAACTCATGGACAGACGCTACATTCAGGGCATTTCTTTCGGGATCTTCTCTACCTAATAACTTTTCATCTATCGGATCTTATATGTGGCTTTGGTTCACCTCTGATGGCAGTCGCACAGGGAAAGGTTTTTCATTATTGGTCAGTGGAGTCGAATCAGGTGAGTATCGTTGAAGTGTGGACAGATTTTGGAATAGGTGTGATGATCAGGAACAAATTTTATGTCACATCACCACGACTGCCCTTAGTTGTTAAACACTTGTCTTGGGACAAGTTTCCCAAGTGTACTAACATTTAAGGACATTCACAAAAACAACTACCTTTGACACTATCATAGCGCAACTACCCCCTAGGAAAACCCCTTATCTCGGACAAATACCCTCTAATATAACCCTTTGCCTCGGACAACTTCCCCCTAACACAACCCTTTTACTCGGACAACTTCCTCCTAACGTGACCCCTCGACTCTGCAAATTCCCATCAACACAAAACCTTACCACGGATAAATTCCCCTATCAAACACAACCCCTCATTCTGAACAACGACATTCTATAAACTACCAAATATCTACCGAACAACAACGTGTCGATTTAAAGTGCGGGAGGGGTAATTGTACTACATACATGGCCGGTGACTATTTAAAACAATACATAAACCCTTCTAAAAAGATAAAGAAATAACAATTGTATCAATTAATTCATTCATTTCGGTTTATTGAATCAAAATTCTTTTTTAAAACAGTTGGGAGGCTGATACAAACAAAGATTACAAAGTTGAAATGTTTAAAATCATAAAGAAAAGTTACAAGTACATCAATATGGATAAGAAGCCAAACTAATTTCAAGGAAAGAATAACAATAATAAATAATGTAAACTTCAATATATTGCACTTCATACATAATATAAATCGGATTTACATACATAGATGAGTTGGAAAAAAGGAAAAAGAGAATGGACAAAGCGTTTCATTCCCTATTCTCGTAACATTTAGATTTTTAGCGTTAAATTTTACACACAATTAACGGAAATGGATATATAACAAAACGTGGTAATGATAATACCTGATATAAATGTATTACAAATGAACAAATCTACTAGCAAATATGAAGAAAGTTGGAAAGTAAGAAATAAAATAGGAAGCTGAAGAAGATCTAAAAAAACGAGCGTGTGTAAATAATGTGTAAAAATGTTTTAAAAATAACAAATCAAACGCAGTGTCTCATGTTGGCATCATTGTACTATAGATGCTATAAAATAAAGGGTTGAAATGGGTGCATAAACCATGTAAACGGAATAAAGTTGTTTCATTAATATATATAGGAACATGAGTATTAAAAACAGAATTATTAACAAGGTGAAAGTGTTTTCTTTTTGCCAAAGTTAGTTTGCGAAGTAGGAGATGTAGTAAGTCGATGTTCTTTTTCATCTACATATTCAGTCATTCGCTTACTTTGTTACTTTACTCGCTCGCGAATATTATCGCATCGAAATCAAAATCATAATATCTACATATCAATAAAATACAACAAAATTACATTGTGTTTTGCCGTATAAATGCTAAATTCATTTCGTAGGCTCTGTGATTTGTATTATCTGTTTGTATTACTTTAGCATAATACATATTTCATAGTACAATATGTTGGCAATGCAGACTAATTAATGAATAGAGACAAATGGGATTCAGTTTATTTCTTTTTGTCAGTATAATTGTTTGTTCAACAATCTACAGATTGTAGACGAAAACCACCATGATTATTGTTCAGTGACAAAAATGAATATAAATACAATTATGTGTATGTTAGCATAATAGTCTTTTTTCAATGTCTTCGGGTACATTATTGGTTCAGTTTGATTAGACTTGGTGTCCATTTGGGACCCCAGTTCATATTGTTACACCATACTCAGACATGTATGAAAAAATAAATAATAATAATAATTCCCCACCATGACCACGTATTGTTTGCTCTCAATTGCTATAAACACAGCCTTCAGATCTGCAGACCGATATCTATTTTGCGAATCATACTCATAGGTAAAGTGGTACGGTAGACCTAGTAGTTTCAAATGGGAGCGGGGGGAGGGGTAGGGGGTCAGATTTCCGAAAGAGTGGGAAATAGAAAGGGGCACGCTCTTTGAACGTGATCCGCCGATAAGTCTTTAGCATAAATGCGATTAACAATGAAATAAGGATTTCTGTCAAACGGACTAGTTTGTAGCAAATAACACCAACTATGCACAAATCATGGACCATGCACACATTTCAATAAACATGGAGAGGTGCCACTGCGTACGTTATACCCAAAATAAATCACTCCCAATTGATGGAGATGCTTCGTAATTAACCCTTTTTTTAGTTTTAATACGAATACTACCACTTGTGAATAATGGAATGCTATATTGCTGCATGAATTAACGAATGCTTGGTTTCATATTGTTTAGCAACTATCAAGTATTCATGCTATTCGTACATGTACACATTTTTTCTTAATACTACTCGATCACAGGCTGTCGATATTTTTACCAGTGAGTTCCTCTTTGCGCTTGTTTGCCACGTTTACAATCAAAATCAAGAGTAGCTATATATATAAACGAGGACGTTTGCAAATAAATCCTACGTTCCTTAATTGCCCTCGTCATACAACCCATACACTCGTGCTTACCAAGGCGAAGGGGAAGTCCCCCCCCCCCCCCGAAATAAATCTTAAACCAAAACCCAAAACCAACACCTTTTCCCCCCAAAATTGTATCGTTGTGTTTTTAGCTGTTGTTGTTGTTGTAGGCAGTTTGTGGTCATTAAAGTGTTTAATAAATATGTTTCTGTTGGACTGCCTAGAAACCACTGTCGACAAGCCCTTAGTAAACTTATTTTACTAGAAAACTACATCGAATTCGTAACTTCAGTATTCAAAACCCATACAGAAGTGCTTTAACTTGACACATCTTGTTCATTGGAACTTCAAGGGTATAATATCTCTGAATTTAAATTTTAACACACTTGTCCAAAGATAGCCGATTAATATATCGCCAATTAGCAATTTCATTTCCAAATAAGCGACTTTCACTAAACAAGAGATGGATGAGTAATTCACTGTGGAATGATTATGATGAGTTGAAATATCTACAGCTTATATTTCACATGGTCAAACTCCTCCCGATTCTAAATCATGAAGACCTTATCAAGTCGACAGAACATGCAATACATATACATAGAATGGCATGATTAGAAACACCCAAATGCAAAATGCTCTCACCGTGGTAGAGGGGACATCCGCTCACCAGTGGCGTAAATAGCAAAAGCGTTTGGGGGGAGAACAAATAATCAGCATTACCACCGCTCTTACGTGATACATGCAGGCCCTGCGGAACGTTGGGGGTAGGGGGTGGGGGGGGGGGGGCTGAAGTATTTACGATCAGGTAGAGCGTAGCGTAAAATGGCTTGGGTTCTAGGGGCAAAGCCCCGGCGGGGGGGGGGGGTCAAAGGCGGAGCCCCGGAAGCTTAGGGGTTTGAGGCATTACATTACGGTTAGATGAGCATATTTTGATACCTTATTTGTGAAACTGGCAGGTCACTAATTGGCTTAGGATCCAGAGGGTTGAGCCCCATGAAGCTCAGGGTTTTTAGGCATTAAATTACGGTCATATGAGCATCCAGGTGCCCGCCTTAGGACCCCTGGTGGGATCCAGGCATTAAAGATAAACTTTAGTTCTGGTAATGCGATTGCATTGTGAAAGAAAAGGTGTGGAATGGATCAGAAAAGTTGATCATATAGCATGTAAGTAATGGTGTGTAATGCAAGGTTCTGGAGTCATGAAAATCATCATAAATTTGGCAGAGTCTTGGTAAAGTAACAATCACTTACACAGAAAGATGTATATGGGACAACACACATGGTGTCGGGGCTAGTACTACCCTGATTTCCTTATCTTTCTATGCTCATTACTCAGCCAGAATACATTTTCTTCCAAAATTGTCTGGCAAATGACATTTATTTGTAATCTTGAACATTCAGTGTAAGTTTCGTTAGATTCTGTGAGAATTAATTTTCCTTTTTTACCAGAACTCAAGTTTATCTTTAAATTACGGTCAGATGAGCAGGTTTTGATACCTCATTTTTTACACCGGCAGGTTACTATATTCTTTCTTTTAATTTGTTTTTAACATATTTTTTCAAAAGAATGGGGGGAGCTACAGCCCCTCGAGCCCTGCCGTTCCGAAGACTCTGACATGTAGGCTTCTTAATAAGCATATTTTTTGCCTGACTGTAAATTTGAGAAATTGTCATTGTTCAACATACGCAAAAAAGGTAAAATTTACAGAAAAAATTAGAACAAATTAGTACGCCAGTGGGTGATACCAACGGAATATAGATTTTCTACAATATTTACTTGAACATTTTGGAGGATATTATGTGAGGGAGCGAGAAGATTTTTGCATTTGTATTAGTCTAAACGCTATACTCTTGCCCCCCCCCCCCCCCCCCCCCCCCCAGAGCCTAAAAGTGTTGCAGTCTTTATTTAGTATATTAGTAGTATCTTTGCGCAGCTCAAAACGTACGACCATTCGATACAATGGTCTGAAATCAGACTATTAGCACTTTTTAGCACGTAGCACTAAAGTCGATCCGACAACTAATAGTCGTCATTTTCCCTCCCCCTTTTTAGGGAAGTTCTAAATTAGTATTATCTTTCAAATGCCGTTGACATTTAACCTTTTCATTTTTTTTGGCCTCCAAATGGGACAAAGTACCTTTAACATGAAAAGAAGTAAAAGTTATTCAAATTTGTCGTAAGTTTGAAAAAAAAGAGAAAATTATAGTGATTTCTAAGATTCTTTTTGTATCGACAAATTCGCTCGTGTTCATATTCCTTGTGTTTAAAATTGGAAACGAATAAAATAACAAAAAGAATAAGTGTTAGTAGCTAGGTAGTATTAATTGACTACTCACATAATTGTTTTTTTCTTAATTCAACAGTCATCAATTTGACAAGTGCAGAAACAACGATGAACATAACTTCTCCAAATTATCCGACAAACTACGATAACGACGTCGACATTGAGTGGCAGGTGATAGCTCCTACAGGCTTGAGGGTTATGGTGCAGTTCAATGAGTTCGATCTGGAGCAAGGCACAAGGAATGATGGCACGTATTATGATTCCCTGATAGTCTATCATGGGTTGACAAACTCAAGGAGAGACAGGACATTAAGGGCGTATCTTTCTGGATCAATACTCCCAGAAAACATTGCATCCATCGGATCTTATATGTGGCTTAGGTTCACCTCTGATTTCAGTGAGACGAGAAAAGGTTTTTCATTATCGGTCAAAGCAGTCAAGCCAGGTGAGTATCGTATAAGTACGGACAAATCTTAGATATTGGTGCAATGATCAGGAACGATTTGCATGCCGCATCAACACGACTAACCCCTGGTTGTGGGACAGTTGACTCTGGAAAAGCTTACCTTAAGTCTTCTAACATCTAGGACACTTTCAGGCAAATACTACTTTTGGAATTATCTTATGCTAGGAGTCCACTTGGCCAGCGCCAGTTGGTGCCAGTTTGCGCCAATGCAATTTACTGTGGCGCCTAGTGTCGCCAATAAGGTGCCTAGTGGCGTGTAGTGGCTCAAACTGCCTCCCAACTGGCTCGTGGTGGCCCGTAACGGCGCCAAATTTGAATGTGGCGGCAAGAAAATTTCAAAATGTTTGACATTTTCGTCGCGCCACTTGCATCGAGCAATCAGCGCCAAGTGTCCGCCAAGTGGCACCAAATGGCGCGAACATATCGCCCTTTGGCGCAAACAATCCGCCTATTGGAATCCACTGGAATGTAATGGCGCGCGCCAAGTTGCGCCAATGAGATTTCGCGCCACATGGCCAAATAGGCAGTGGCCACCTCAGCATCTCTCATCATCTTCTGATGGAGCAGCATCATCACTCCAACATTATCAAAAGCCTCAGACATATCAAAATTGTAAATATTTAGTAGAGATGTTGTTCATACAGCAGCTGAGGAGGGTCTGAACCAGGTAGCCGATGGCCGGTATTTATATAGTCGGCAAGTAGCGCCAAGCGGCGGCAAGTTCAAACCAATTTGGCGAACTTTGGCACAAACTAATCACCAAGTGGCGCAAAGTAGCCGTGTATTGGCGCGAATGGCGCCAACAGGGTGAATTTTGGAATCAAATGGCCGTGTAATGGCGCGAACTGGCGCGAACTGGCGCAACATTTTGGAGCAAGCCGGGTGGCATTTGGCGCACGCCATAATGGCACCCTGTTTATTCCACTTGGCGACACATGCCAAGCGGACATTAATTCGGCGCCACAGCGAGCCACTACACGCCAATCACATAATCTTTGGCGCGAACTGGCACCAACTGGCGCTGGCCCAGTGGACTCCTAGCATAAGGACAAGTATCCCCTAAGATAATTATCTATGCGCTCGCGGTAATGGATAATGCATCCCTCGATAATGCTTTGCTCCTAATATCGAAGGTTCCATTTTCCGAATTTCGTTATTCTGATCAAAACGAAAGGTAACAATTTCTGTACCCAGGGATTTATTAACCCAACATAAAATGAAGATCGAATCTTTAAGTATCTGAATTGTTAACCAAATTTCATTTTCGGAATTATATATACTAATTCGTTTAAGGAATTGCGAGCCTTCGGTTTAAAGAATCCTTTAGAAAAATGACTTTTTGGAATGATGAAGCTTCGCAGAAATGGATGTTTGTAACTATGAACCTTCGATAAACGAGTTGTAACTAGTACAGATATAAAAAATTCAATGAATGGTTTCAGGAGGTCAATGTTTTACAGGCTTTTTAAACAGTGAAATATCAAAATGTAAATTCATTTGCATTACGTTTTGTGTACACATAATTTGTAAGAATATTATATCTATACATTAATGATCAAGTTTAAGGGGTCGATGGAAATCACTTTTTCATAGATGTAAACAAAATATATATATATTTTCAACTATTGTTAAGAATTATAAATTCTCGCCATTACTAATGTTCCAGGCAAAATTTGAAGTCAGATTTAGGTAATCATGTACACCAACGTCAGCTCTTTCTGTTTTCTTTATTGTCGATGTACCTTCGTAAAAAGGAGGCAATTATTGCAATTTTTCAGATTTTTTTTCGATACAGATTCGGTTTTTCAAATTACCTATATCTACGTATAACAGGAAACGAAATGTTTAGAATTTCACGAATGAAGCAGGCTTGATTGATATTTGAAGGTGTCGTCGTCTAGTGGTGACGTCGCCGGATTATATATCAAACGGTTCGTGGTTCGAGTCCCGCCTTTGGCAAGACTTTAATCTACATTTGCCACTCTCTACTCAAGAGATTTAAATACGGATCCGGTAGGCCGAAATTCCTCCAATGCCAGCACGCCTTTTCGGGATAATTTGGCTAAGCCGAAGTAATAATAGTACGATACTTCGAAACATTATTTGCTATATGATCTTACAATAAGTATTAGTAATAGCGGTAGTAGAATAGTGGTATTTGATGTAATGTGGAAAATCTGATTGGCAGTATTATTTTAATTGTAAGAGACTACACTCGTACATATTTATATTGTTCCCCTTCTTCTCGATTACGCAGTCATTATCAATTTGACAAGTGAAGAAACAGTAATGAATATAGCATCTCCAAATTATCCGGAAAACTACGTCAATAACATCGACATCTTGTGGCAAGTGATATCTCCTACAGGCTTCAGGGTTATGGTCCAGTTTAATGATTTCGATCTGGAGCCGCAAGGCACCGATGGCGCATATTATGATTCCTTGAGAGTCTATCACGGTTTGTCGAACTCATTGGAAGACGCCACTCAAAGGGCCCGTCTTTCAGGATCTTCGCTACCTGACAGAATTTCATCTATCGGATCTTATCTGTGGCTTTGGTACACCTCTGATGGCAGTGTTCCGGAGACAGGTTTTTCATTGTTGGTTAGCGCAGTCGAACCAGGTGGGTATTTATACAAAGTCCTAGAAAGCGTGCGATGATATCTGCCTGTTTGTGTAGTTTCCTGTCACATCATGATGACTACCCCCCCCCCCCCCGGTCTATCACACATAGGCGTACGGTTTGGTGGGGGAGGGTTGGGTAAGGTTGAGGGGGGAGGTTGAGGGGGGACCGGGAAATTTGGACATTTTTATATTTTGTCTGATGTAGTGAGGTTTCCGAGTATCCTCATTTTTAGGTAGAAAAGTACTCTACAACTTATCTTGTGCATTGGATGACCATTCTTTACTACAAAAACCTGTTAATTTGTCATCGCTTGTTTTTAACTCATATAATATAACTTGAAAGATTGATAATCAGGCAAGCAGCGTCAGACCGGTTGGTGTATTATCGTCATCTACACTCGGGACAATAAGTGCTCAAACGGATATCCCCACCCCTATCTCTCTCCCTCTCATAAAACTGCTTTTCTGGTTTCCCTTGAGCAGTTTATAGATATATTATATTTAATATATAGATATACGCTACCACTAAGCGACTATATTTATACATATATATATATATATATATGTAAACTTGCATTTAAAGTCTTTGGACTTTTTGACAAGTCTTGAATAAAACCTCATTTGAATTGAATTGAATTGAACTGTCCGCTAAGTTTAATTGTGATAACGTCATCGCGAAGTTATTTGCCAAAAATGCGGAACAGGATATGCATTACACTAAAGAACGTTACAACATTGTTGTATTGCGTGCGGATGTTACTTGTGTAAAAATGGCCGGAATAACATTCCTTTTTTGACACCAGACAAGTATATATTTGCACAAAAATATTTAAGTAAATGGTAATTGAAGTCAGGTCACTGCGCAGATTCCACGTTTCCGTCCAATTAGTATTGGATGCCATTTCATTAGGCAAGAGCGCGAGTGTTCTTCTTTCACCCAAATTCTCCGTTTTTCAGTCAGTGCTTGGTAGGACTTTTTAGGTCCCTTTCTTCCATTCTAATTCTTTCCGACTTCGTAAAGCATAGTCTTCAGCATCCCATCATGCGCATTGGATTCTTTGTCTTCCGACATCACTTAATATGCGTGACCGTCTAGGCACCATTTTGTCCGATTTCGGGCCCTTTTGGAGGCCTTTATTTCGAGGCCTTTATTTCAGGATATCTTTCTCCACTATCCTAGATGCTACAGACTTCTGACAAATAGCTCTAGATCAGGCTCTAGATAGTCGAAGAGACGCTCTTTCGTGTTCGACGTAAAACGTACGGGCGTCAATGCACGCATATCGTTCTCGTACAATTGCAGTTCTAGCCTCCCTCATCTTCTTCTTCTTCTTTTTTGCAATGACGACCTTCGTCATTGCCTTGTTTTCGTTCACATTCTGCCCCATTAATATACTTATCCTTATCGTCCGGAAATCCCATTCGTTTTGCACGTAGTGCTTGTTATTCCTAGTTAGGTGCTTTCCTCGTGTCCTTTTCCTTTCAAATTTCGTAGGCATTATGGATGGTATTCTCATTAGTTAAGCCGGGACTAAGTCCAGACTAAACAAGAATTTTAGTTCACACTTCTATGGAATGCTAGGTTTCATCTTCCTCATTCAATATCCATGACAAAGATAATCTACCAAAGACTTTGTTGAAGTTCAGTTCATACTCATATTATCTTTTTCTTCCCATTTCATTGCAAAATTAATTTTGTGGACACTTTTCATTGAAGGATTAAAATAATCTGTACAACGTAAATGAGTTGACAACAGGCACTCCATAAAAATGTGCACTAACTTAGTACGCGCTAACTTAGTACGCGCCCAGTTAGCAAAATATATGGGGCCCATATGGGTTACTTGTGGGCTTATCTGGGCTAAAATGTGGTTTTTGCACCGTACACCCCGTCTGGGGCCCATATGGGCCAGGGTTACACGTGGGGTAAATATGGGCAGGCCCACATCGTACCCATGTAAACCATATGTGGCCCATTTGGGCTATGTATGGGCCCATATGGGCCCCACTTGGCCAATCTGGGACCCATATGTACACCCTATGTGGGGCCCATTTGGGCCAAGTGGGTTTAGTGTGGGTTGAATATGGGCAGGCCCACATTGCTCCCATATGGGCCCCATATGGGTTGCCCATGTGGGCTATGTATGGCCCCACTTGGCCCATCTGGGACCCATGTGTTTTTTGCACCGTACACCCCATCTGGGGCCCATATGGGCCAGGGTTTCGCGTGGGGTAAATATGGGCAGGCCCACATCGTACCCATGTAAACCATATGGGGCCCATTTAGGCTATAAGCGGGTTTTTACATGGGATCCATATGGGCCAAGTAGGTTTGATATGGTCCCATATGGGCCAATGTAGTTCTAAATGGGCTTCATATTGTTTAAATGGGTTCTATTTTTACCCAGTTGAATTCATTTATCCCATTTTAATTTCCAGGGTTACCAGTTGGGTTTAACTGGACCAGTCGTACCATTTGGCACAACTTTCAAACTGTTGAAAGCCCCAATTAGCAGATATAATTAGTACGTTATGTAACACTTGTACTAATTAATTTTGCCAATGTCAACAACACATCGTCTAAAATTTCCAATGTAAAGGCATTGGTATTAAGAAGACTTGGTTAATTTGTTGAGATGAGACATTTCCATTTACTTGTATTTTATTGAATCTGTTTTAGTTCACAGTTAGTGTTTTTCTTAATTCATGTTTAATTAAATGTAATTTATACAAAGTAGTGAAATGTCCTAATAATTAGCAATTTACATTTTGTAGTATTTTCGAAATGAATTGCATATAACTAAATCATCAGTAATTAGGAAATATCCTGTAAATTCAGATAAATTGTAAAAAAAACATAGATGTACACGCACCCCATATTCATTATGCAAATTAGGGAGTTATTTGTGGGTTTTGGGTGGGAAGGCCCATCTGGTATACATCTGGTTTTTAGCTGGGCCCGGCCGATGCTCGATGTGCAACTTTCACCACCAAAAAACCCACATGGGGCCCACATGGGGCCCATATGTGTTGGTACTTGTGGGTTCTGGATGGGAAGGCCCATCTGGTATACATCTGGTTTTTATATGGGCCACGTGGGATCCGTATACCTGTGGGTTCTTTGTGGGAAGGCCCATCTGGTATACATCTGGTTTTCAGCTGGGTGAAGACAATGTTCGACGTGCGATTTTTACCACCAAAAACCCACATGGGGCCCATATGGGGCCCATATGTGTCGGTAGTTGTGGGTTCTGGGTGGGAAGGCCCATCTGGTATACACCTGGTTTTTAGCTGGGCCCAGCCAATGCTCGACGTGCGATTTTCACCACCAAAAACCCACATGGGGCCGACATGGGGCCCATATGCGTGGGCTCTGGGTGGGAAGGCCCATCTGGGCCCCATATGGGTTTTATATGTTTCTATCTGGGCTCAGTCGATCCATAATTATGCCACTTCGCCCATATAGATACCACATGGGACCCATATGGTTTTATTATGTGGGTTCTAGGTGGGAAAACCCATATGGGCCCCATATGGGTTTTATATGTTTCTATCTGGGCTCAGTCGATCCATAATTATGCCACTTCGCCCATATAGATACCACATGGGGCCCATATGGTTTTATTATCTGGGTTCTAGGTGGGAAAACCCATATGGGCCCCATATGGGTTTTATATGTTTCTATCTGGGCTCAGTCGACCCTGAAATAAGACCACATCGCCCATATAGATACCACATGGGGCCCATATGGTTTTTATTATCTGGGTTCTAGGTGGGACAAACCATATGGGCCACATATGGGTTTTACATGGTACATATGGGCCCCAGTAGGCCCACATGATTCCCATATGGGCCCTAGATACTTTGCTATCTGGGCGCACATCCAGGTCACTACGTTCTTCGATTTTCGAAATTACTCATGCATAACCGTCCATGCGCCATTTTGTCCGTTTCTGGTCCATTTTAAGGCCTTTATTTCTTCCTTCCTATCTCCACTAACCTAGATCCTACACATTTCTAACAAATTCCTCTAGATAGTCTAAGAGATGTTCTTTCATCTGCGATGCATAACCTGACCTTAAAAATGCCATCTTCGTACTCAAAATTCAAATCTGAAACCGACTCCGTCAACAATCTTTAAAATTCTTGAAAAATGGACCACTAAAAATCTAAAACTGCCATAACTTTCTCATATAATTTTTTTTTTTTTATAAATCTTTCAGTATCTTTATCTTATTATTGCACATAGCCATGCCGAATTTCACGCTCCAATAGCTATGTAAAAAATAAATAGCGCCCTCTAAAGTTCTGGGAATTGGCTTTCTTTTTCTTTTGGCTTTCCATTATGGCTTGGCAGACCCGTACCCTTTTTTGGATTTAGATTTTTAAAGATATGCTATTTCCAGCCATATTCAAAATTATATACCCTATCGCTACCTAAATTTTAGACAATTGCCCTCCAAATTCGTCATTTTCAAGAAAATTGAGAAATAACTTCAACTTGCTCTACAATTACGATCCTTATGCGTCAATGAAACTTAGCAGACACATGTATCCATATACGTGACATCTGTCTGCCAAGTTTGGTAATATTCGCTTATGTCAGCGCAAAGTTATCGCCCAAAATGATGAATTTATTATGCATTACGTAATAGCGCGTTTAATGCGTGCAATAGATTGCGCGCAGATGACAATGGTGTCGAACTGACCGCAATGAAGTGCCCTTTCGAATGATACCAAATATGGTATATGTTCACACAGAACATTTTGAGTAAATCACATTTGAACAAGGATCACTATACGAATTCCGCCGAGTTTCCGCCCAATTATAACAGTATCGGTTATGATGTCATTTTTCAGACTGCTTTTCTTCCCCTAAACGTTTTCTTTTTTCCTTGAAAATTTGCAGTGACATTCCGAGTTGCAATACGCAGGGCACCTTGTAGCCGGATTTTTAAAATTGGTCAAGGGGGCCATTTCAGACGCCATTTTGTTCTAAAAATCTATTTTACATCACGTGTTTTGATAGGATTATCATAGAAAAAAAGAGAGTAGTTTAAAATAACAACCATGACATTCTCTTTCTAATGATACCAACTAACGCCCATAAAGAGACATAAAGAGAGAGAATTTTTTTAAAACTCCGGTCATAATACAGATCCTGTACGTTTTCCGCCCACGCATTGTCTATGGGTCATATCGGGTTCACGCTTTTGGCCCCCAGAACGATCTTTATTGCAATGACGAACATGCACCAAATGCCATTGGTTTTTGCACGCAGTGCTAATTGCGAGCCCTTTCTAGGTTCTTTCCCCTATCCCAATTTCTTTCAAACTTCGTAGGCATAGTAACTACCATCCAATCAAGGTCTTTCGCCCTACTTATCTCCAATATTACAGAAGCTACAGACTTCGTACAAATTGCTCTGGATAGTCCGAGAGAAGCTCTTTCGTTTGACACGTAGAAACATGGCGTCATTGCACGCACATCGATGTGACACGATTGCATTTCCATCCCCTTCTCCTTTTTCTTTAGCTTTGTCTGCTTTTATTTCTTCTGCTTTTAATTTCTTCTTTTCCTTTTTCTTCTCACCTTCATCTTTGTATTGTTGTTATTGTTCTTCTTATTATTATTAAAGGCTTTTTTTAAATTATAAATATCATTGTTATTGTAATTATATCACGGTGCTTCTGGACTTCGAGAGCTCGATGGTGATTATTGAAATTGTTATTGTTACTGTTATTAATACATTTAGTATTATTATTGCCAGTTTCATTATCATTATGATACTAATCATTATTATTGTGTATATTATTATCATTATTACTTATTACAAATAATTATCGTGAGTAGTGTGGGTCATGATATCAGGGTTTAGCTGTTGATCAGGTTTTATCTTGTTTTTATATATGCTGTCCCCTACATAATCTCTATCTACTGTTAACTACATAAAGGGAGATTTTTCTCCCTACATGCCGAATCCGCATGAATATGTTCATCTTTGTTTCTCTTGTATCTATAGACTGGGCATGTGATTTCGAAGATGACACTTGTGGACTGGTAATCAATGAAGAAATGTGGGAAATCGGAGAGTTTATCAACTACCGTGAGTATATTTCAAATGAAATGAATTCAAAATCGGTGTTTTAACAAAAGACATGTGAATACACCATGACCTCGTCTTTTTCACCTTTTGGGTGAACGATCATATTCATTTTTCCTTATTTATTTTAAGAACTGCTACTTAATACATAATGAAGCAATTACAAGTAATTTGATATATAACACGTTCTCTTTTCATCTTCTTCTTCTTTGTCGTCTTCATCTTCCTATCTTCCTATTACCATTACTAGAAGTAGTAGAAGTAATAGTGGTGGTAGAGTGCTTATTTGGTTATGTGATGGCTATTTTACCTGACTGCTAAGAAAGCGTAAATGCTTGTAAGTAGGCAACCAGACGGCCGACGGCTTTAGGTCCTCTCCGAGGGACCTGGTAGTAAGGATAAATGCCTTACCAAAGGGCACTAGCGCATCGCCTTGGTTTCGAACCCGGGTCACCGGATTACGAGACCACTGCTCTACCGACTGAACTATCGCGCCTCCTTAAAATCATCTTATAATGGTAAATATTATTTTACACAAAAACAACAGATAAGCTTACGATTGTATTTCGTTTTTGGTCAGGTTCGTAATAAAAAACAAGATACCCTTGAAAAATGCATCGATAATGTAAATCCTTTTCTAAGATTACTTTAGTAAATACTTTAGTAAATTAAATTTAAAAATGACTGTGTATAAACCGTCGTTCCGCCGTTGGGTTGGGGCCTGACTCAGTTATTCGATGTTTAATATTTATTTCACTTATTTGTTCTTCATTTATTAATAGACTATATTCTGGCAATAGATGATGTAGCAAGTTTCACCATCAATTACGCATTCACATCAAGAGAAGGTACACTTTCGTTTGCCCATTATCAGAGCGGAAACTCTGGTTCCCTAACCGTGAAGGTGTGCCAGGACTCCTCCTCATATGGGAACACATTCCAAGAGGTCGAGTATGAATACATACCATATTTGTGCGACGGAACCCAAGTTGTTGAGGTAGTTAAAATAGATTAAGCTAGTTTAAAATAAGCTTATTTCATATGCAATATTTAAAAGATCTTGGAATATAGATCCCAAATAATTCGTACACGTGTTATTACGGTCATAGAGAGAATCAATCACCATTTCTGCAAACAGATGTCGAAACATTTTCTTTCAGTGCAATCAGTTACGAATTCACTAGTGTATTACTTAAAGCTAAGTATTCATATAGAAGTTAGGATTATAAATATCACTGGCAGTCTTGATAATCATGAAATTAGAAATACTATAAATTATTCCTGATTGAGTAAAGGTACATTGCGTCAGTAAATTGATATGAAGACCTCAACCCCGAACGGTGTTGGATTTATCATCGGTAGATCGTACTATATATCTGCAATACTTAAATCAAAACTTTCATGTTTGCTTATGAGATTATAAATTAATACCTTAAGTTAATAGCTTAAGTTAATAATTCAACTTTTTCATCTAAGCAAACAAATCATAACAGTAACAAAATGAGACTCTTAATCATTTTGTTTGTTATATTTTTTCTAGCTGAAACGCACCTTTGATGGTTATTATACAGACCATGCATTTTTTCCGATTCATTTAGATAATGTTCACGGCTGCCATAGACCCAGATTCAACTTCGATAAGTGTTCTCGACATTCAAATTTTTGAAGCATCAATCCTTTCAACAGGTAAAGTATTTTGTGGGGTCTATTTTGCCGATTGTGTATTATGCAGATTGCGAACAGTGCTTATTTAACACTTCCAAATGTAGTATTACATTGCGCACTACCGATGAATTTGAATTTAACTGAACTGACCTTGAACTAAAATTACAAACAAAAACTAGTAAATTCATGACGCTATTACTTGTAGATATGGCAAATAATTATTGCCTTGACATTATTTCGTTCTAAGAATAAACGAATGTACAAGAGGGAAATAGAAATCTTTAATACTGAGGGAGTTGTAGGTTGGGTTGTTTCGTGTTGTTCTACTCTTCTTTTGCGAGTAGGTAGCCTACCCTAAGAAGTTTCGAATTTGGACCGTTGCAGCTGTGTATGTCATTCTTTTAAAATATTTCATTCATAGCGTCGACATCAACGGTAATCACGAATACAAGACCATTGCAAACTACAACGCCCGAATCCACTCAATCAGAGGCATCATCCAACGAACCAGGTACAGCGTAAAGGCTAGTACATATATGACACGGTAAACCCATGTGGGGTAGCCGGCCTTTGTTTAAATTGTTTTTAACAGCCACAGTTTGTTTTACTTAAATATAAATTACTGGCAAGTGTGCTCAAGAAAGGTCCCACGCAAATTTACTTAAACTTGAAATCTATTTTACGGTAAAGAAATAACTCGTTGTCTGTCAAATGATACCCTATTCATTTTGTTTCTACCACAGATGACTGAGCACCAGTTTTTATTTAAGTGCCGTCAACATTGCCTTGTACCAAGTTTGGGCTAATGCACCGAAAGTGGGTCTTATACTATTTTAAAGGTTCAATGATTCATTGTTTAATAACCTTTTTAAAGCTGCTGCTTAGTCATCCGTGGCAACAGAGTAATGTATCGTTAGACCTTAGTTACTCTTTGAAATCTGAGCTCACGTAGGTTTTATTCTTAAAGTGGGAATATACCAAAGCTGGGTATATTTTGCATACGCACTGGAGTAATAAAGCTGTATAACAAATCATACCTGATCATGTGTATACAACAGCTGCAGGGCTACCATAATTTAAGGCTGGTCTGAATATCATTTTCTTGATTAAAATGTATGATTTAATACATGTAGTAACAGTATCATTTCTAAATGTATGTCATTTTGTGCTTCCTATTTTGGTTTGTTTGGTTCTTGTTACATTGTTAGGTGCAGTTTATTATATTGGTACAGAAATTTCGCAATATAAATTCACAATTTCAATCGTTATCATTGTATTGGTGTTGATTTGTAACTTTATTAGGGAATACGGAGACGAAGTCAACGCAAATACTAACCAGTACCAATCCAAGTAAGACCACTTCATCACAGGGGACATTAACTCAACCAACAACCTCGCAAAGAACCTCACCAACAGCCTCTCCAACAACCCCACCAACAACCTCGCAAAGAACCTCACCAACAGCCTCTCCAACAACCCCACCAACAACTATGTCGGTTACTCCGCCAGCAAACCCAATAACAACCTATCCAACGACTTCAAAAGACTCCACAGACAGTTCACTAACTATTTCAGGAACTGGTGCGGAAGCGTCAACTGTGATTCCAGTAGGAACGACATCAAATCTCGCCGAGGGTATACGGGGTATGATGATTAATTCCGTATCAAAATCATTGTTTGTTTTCTGAATACCATTCGGCAAGACTTTTGGATCCTTTTCTCTTAGGATTAAATGCAATTTCCCACATCAATTTGTCTTACATTAAGCCGTAATTTATTTTCCTATCATGGTAAATTTATATTTGTAGTGTATTTTGACGTCTGGTAGTTTTCAAGTTTATTGACAAAAGGAAAGAGATGGGTGCTCATAAAATATGTTTGCTGAAAACAATTGAAGACGACGGTAGGCCTAATGTAATCATATCGTTTCGGTATTATCATCCTCATCATGATCATTATCAGTAGCAGTAGTAGCAGTAGTGGTAGTAGTAGCAATACAGTAGTAATGATCAAGGTAATTTCAACTCAGTATTTTACCTGTTTTTTCAAATTTCTTTTCATTCTAGGAGGTCGTAACTCGGCTGTTATTTCAGCAGTATGTTCTGTGGTCGTCCTGATCGTTATCATCATGGTTATAATAGCTATATTTGCATATAGGCGCAGGAGGTACGTATTTGGTTGAGCATATTCAGGAGAGTGCCAAGTCCAGTCCAACACTGTAATCAGATTATTAAGTCAACTAATTCAAGTTTTAGAGAACTAAACTAAAATCGACTAATATTCTACTTAGGTACAACCCAAATCATCATGAATATAATTTCTATGATAATATCATAACAATGACTGGAATGTTTAAACATGAATAAATCGTGTTGATATCATACATGTATGTCATTGGAAAAGGACAACAATTCTTGTAATATCAAACTGAAAAAAATGGCATATATTAACCTCACCAAGCTTAATCATGAAGCTCACTGACAGGCCACTAATCGATTTCTTCCTTCAAAAAGATCATGGTAATATGAATTACTGCCTTAAAACAGAATCTATTTTGGGTTTCCTTATCGGTGGAGAGAAGGGATATCTACATAATGCAAATCAGTCCATGTACGAACTGTACTCATGAATTGTCAACACATGACTTATAATGTACCATTTCTTATCACAGATCACGAGACCCGAAGGTGACTGAGTCAGTGGATCAAGAGGACGACGATCCCAATTTGTACAACAACCCAGTCTACTGTTCTAAAGATGACGGTCTTCCTGTTCCAGATCTGATCATCAGTACGAACTCCCACACCGGCAGTTTATCCCAAGCACGACATCCGTCAACTTACATGGACAATCAATATGAAGAGTTTGAAGGTGATCGTCACCCTGTAACCATCGCAGATGGTTCTTTATCACACCATGATGCCCTTAGAGACACCACGTCAGAGAGTAACACGCTGAACGCAACCCCATATTATGCACTCGAAGATCCATCCAATCAGGGTGGAAACACTAAGGCCCTTGACGAAGGAGACTATCATACTTATGAACAAGCCAAAGGACCACAGACCTCAAAGAAGCCCGGTAAAATAAACGAGGGACAAACAGGAACCGATGACGTTTATCAGGAGTTGAACAATCCGTCATTATCAAGTGATCCATACTCTTCCCTTGCTAGTCCGAAAAGTGGTTTGCCTCAGATGGAACTGAAGAATGGTGGCAAACCGGGACACTCAGATGGTCCTGCTGTTCTCGACGATCAGGAGGAGTACAATGCGCTTACTTTCAATCAAGCGTCAGATATCACGCGGGCGCTGAAGAAACCAACGTCTGGTGGTGAAGGTATGAACAATGGGTATGGTGTCTTGGACCTGCCAGAACAGAAACACTCCAAGCTGTCTGTCAACGCTCCCCAGCTTCACAACGACGAAGTGTACAATACCCTTAAGGACGGTCCACAAGAGCAACAGAACGGAAAGCAACAAGCTACACACCCATCTTCCAGATACCAAGCTCTTAAGCCTGGACAATCGAACATTCCAATATCTCACCAAGGTCTTAACCTCAAGATGGGATCTACAGATGATGGTTCAACTGGAGGATACCAAAGTCTTTCACCAGGCACCAAAGGACTAGGACCTAAGACAGGATCATACGAAGGGGATCAACCGGGTGATGAATCAGAATACCATAGCTACCAAGACCCGAGTCAAATGAACCAGGATGCAACTGCTCGCACACCTACAGAGCAGGATGTCTTCTCAAGTGACAAGTACAATGTTCTCAATTCTGGGAAAGAAGTTGGAGATTACCATGTCTACCAAGCGACGGATGATACTGGTGTGGATGAAGGGAATTACGAAGATTTGGACCCCAAGATGAGCCGTGAGGATGAATATTCTGAGATAGATCAGAGCCAAAACCACACACCCGGGACAACGGATAAGGCCCCCTTCGAACCGATATACAGCGATGAAGTGTATTCGGAGTTTCAGTAAAATTAGGGCAGCCATTAACTAACACTTTTGTATGATTGAACATGTAAACGCGCTGTGATGACATACATTATCATTAACACTTAAGTGATAAACGAGCGAGTGATAGGCTACACTCAAAAAAATGTAGTGCTATTTTTAGCACTTGGAGGGCTATATTCAGCACCTTTTCAGTGCTCGCATAGGGACTGCACAGCTAGTGCTATTTCAGCACAAGTGCAAGTGCTAGTTCAGCACTAGTTTAAGTGCTATAGATAAGCACTAAAAAGTGCTAAAAAAACACTTCAAGTGCTATGAATGTTGGGCAGGTGGTGCTAAATAACCCCACAATCTACTCTGAATAGCACTAGTAGTGCTAAAAAACTGCACAACTTAGGTGCAGAACACAACAGTTTTGTAATGTTTAGCACTACTGGTGTTATATGTTTTAGCACTCCAGGCGTTATATTTCATATATAGTGAAATTATGCAATTTTGTCACACTCACACACAAAAAAAAGACAAATAAATGACTTTATATATATAGTTGGTATTTTATTAACAGTTTAACCAAAAAACACTGTTGCAGTAAAGGCACATGTTGACAAAGTTCTGCAATAAGCCAGAACATATGCCTATGTGGTCAAGGTGGATGTCCTTCGTCATTTACCACTTTCAACTCTTACAGGAAACATTTATTAAACCAACATCCACAAGAAGAACCTGAACCTGAAGCTGTACAGGGTATGGAGGGTCTAGTTGATGCTGATTTGGGTGTTGCTGTTGGTGAAGTGCATAATCCTGCAGCAGATGATGCATTTGATGATGATGATGATAGGATAGGCCTACTACAAGAACAAGATGGAGCAATGCATAATGACAGTACAAGACACTATGAATATGACAGACAATGAAAGCGGACAAAATATACAGTTCCATAGGTAGACCAAGGAACATCCCTTCACTGCTATTATGTAAAAATGTGTAGAACAGGTGTCACATGCATATTCACCTGTTTTACACATTTTACATAATAGCAGTCAAGGGATGTTCCTTTGTCTACCTGAGGAACTGTATATTTTGTCCGCTTTCATTGTCTGTCATGTTCATAGTGAGACCAGCTGCATTTTTCATTGGTTCTCTTTTATCAAACACCAACATGACCCATGCTATGACAAACAGAGTGTTATCTGCTGCAACAGCTTTGAATACTGATGTTGTTGACAGTTTAAGGAGCAAAGTTATTCAGACTTTTGAGGCCTTGGGTATTGACCTGGAGAATGAAGAATGTAAGAATCTCTTAGCTGAATTTGATTCAAAAACAAATATTCACAAGGTAACAGCTATTATACTAACCGACCAATCAGATCAGGTTATGCAGTCAGCACTCGATGTTAAGTGCTGCATATTGTTATAGCACTCGTTTTCAGCACTCAAATATTCAGCACGTTTCGGTTTCCTTGTTAAAGTTAACCCGTCAAGTGCTGATTTTGGCACTTCAAGTGCAGAATCTCACTCAGCACCCAACATTTAGCACCTCAGTTTTTTTAGTGTACTACAATAGGTTTCCCTTGTGGAAATACAAGCTTTGTACATATAGCAGTAAACTAGGAGATTTGAAATGCACACTATATCGTAGGCCATATTCACGTAAATCATTCGGGACTAGCGATTTAAATGAAACAAAATATCAAAATATGTCCGATGCAGAGTGTCCATAAATAGTTTCCTATCGTGCGAATATTGTCAGCTTATGTAATTTCAAATGTGAAGGTGGATGCGTGTGAGTGAGCGTGCGTGCTTGAGTGTGTGTGATTTGATGGCTGTGTGGATAGTTTGTATCAGGAAAAATATGCAGCATTCTTTCTTTGTGATAAAAATCAACTCTGAGAAAAAATATTGAAGTACAAGGCTTTTCATATGACTGATCCATTATCCTGTGTTATAATGACAGACTCGTGTATGCACTTTTTAGCTAGGATTATCATTTATCTGGTTCGGTCGTATTGTTTTTAAATTTTCCAGTACCTCGATTACCTTTATTTCAAGGAAATTAATGTACTATGCTGTAAATAAATGCAAAAACATTCTCATTGTATATAAGGATTGTATATAAGGATTGTAATAATTTCAATTTTTCATTTCTAAGACAATTTACAACAAAGATCTTGAGGCGTTGTTCATTCAGTGTTATAATTTCCAATACACCACTGTTCCTATTAATCGTTTTTTCACCATTATCATAATGGCTACCAGCATTGGATAAAGCCATTACGCATTTGTGATTTTTCTTTTTCCACTGTATAGGCAGTGACATGGGTAATGGCAGGAGCGTCACTTAGGAGCGTTTTTTTCATAGCACGCACTGTCAAATTTGAAAATAGTCAGACCATTTCTTGGAAATATGATCACTGTGGGGGCAACACAAAGAAGAGCGACACCCCCCCCCCCCCCCCCCTCCCAGCCCGCCTCTCGAATTGTTCTCTTGTTGGTTTGTGCTCATCTGCGGCCGGGTTAAAGACAAGTTCTTCCCCGCCCATTATGACAACAATGCCCCCATCTAACGGTTTATGACTGAATTACCCCCGTAGCCACGCTACCTCCCTTTCTCTAGGGCTTGCACACCTCTCATTCTCCCCTTCATTCTATAGAATATCCAAAGTAATAGTATTCCTCTTCCTGTGCCCATCTGTATCCCATTCTTTTTTCTTAATTTCACCTCTTTTTCGTTAATTATAACGTCCGACCCCCCCCCCCCCCCCCTCTCCCCAGTAGAATAAATGTCCTGTTTAGTTTTCTGTTAAACGTAAGGACAATTACATGATGCTTGACGTGGAATTCCCATAGAGATCAGCCTTGCCGATGATTGAAATCTAGATATATCGCATTTGCTTTGAATATTATTGTAACTCAAAATCAACCCGTATTGGTACATGTAGCTGGTGCTTTAGTGTATATAGCAATATAATACATTATCAACGAAATATTTTCTTTCTTAAGGACCAACAGCGATAAAAATAATGAACGTTAATACCAAATATAATCGGATAGATACGTGTGTATATAAATTGTAATTATTGCAGGAGTAATGATTATATTCGAAATGAAGTCCTTGAATTTAATTTAAAATTCTGAACGTCAACAAATCATTATCATAAATCGTTGTAATATTCGTTGTCATGTAATAAATAATTACTTTCTATCAGCTACTGAGTATGAATATGAGTATAGTTCTGATGTTGAAATTTCTCCACCTAAAGGAGAATTCTCATAAAACATACAATTTTTTCTATTGACCTTGTACCCATATCTGAAAAGTAACAATCCAATAACACCAATCGCAAGGACAGACCAGATCCTCCCACACCTGAAAATCACATCAGGAACTCTACCTTTTTGTAAAGAAGTATTCATAATCACACAATTTGTATGAAAGGGAATCGTTTTAATATTTGCACATCGCAACAAGCAACCGATACGAGACTAAATCAACTCAATAATTTTGCAACGAAAGACTGGTGAACCATGGAACCAGGCTGAGGCTTTATAGAATGACGTCATTTCCGTATTCTAATTTAGTTTCACCTCCATACTTTGAAACCCTCCTATTGTGAATACAAGTACAGCATTTTGTCTATTAACAGTCTATTTAAAAATCCTCTTAACTGATATATAACAAATATGTACCTATGCTTGTGTTTGTGCGCGCGCGCGTGTGTGTGTGTGTTCGCATGTGTATATAAAGTGCGCGTGCGGATGTCATGTGTGTATATTAAATGGATGAGGATGCGAGTGCGTGTACATGCATGTGTGTTGAATACGATATTGTGTAATAAAATAAAATTGATCTGATTATTACATTTTGGAAATTATGTATGGATGATCGAAGGTGTATGTGTCTAATCTTATTGGTGATGTTAAAGATAAAGGTGAGTTCTAGTAAAATAAAGAAAATGAATTCTCACAAAATTACACTGAATATTAAAGATTACATATAAATGTCATTTGCCAAACAATTTTGGTAAAAATGTATACTGGCTGAGTAATGAGCATAGAAAGATTAGGAAATCCGAAGTAGCCGCGACACCATTTGTGTAGTCCCATATACATATTTATGTGTACAGTGTTTGTTACTTTACCAAGATTGGGCCACATTTATTATGATTTTGATGACTCCAGAACTTTGCAGTACACACCAATACTTACATGCTACTCGATCAACTTTTTCTGATCAATTCCACATCTTTTATTTCACAATGCAATCGGATGACCAGAACTCACCTTTATCTTTAATATTCTTCTTATTTATATTTTTCTTATAATTATTGGTTTCATTATTATTATTAGTATTACCATCATCATCATCGTCAGCATCATCATCATTGTCATCATTTTACTATCTCACATCTCAATTCTGCTCCTAGCAATTCGTTAAGTTGCAAATACTGGGCTACTATTTCAAATGAGGAAACTACCTTCAAAATACAAAATGATGAAGGTTAGCTGCGGTCATAACATTTCCCGGTGACGTATTTTCCGGTTATATAGTTAGTAAACTTCCTTTTGAAAAGGCTGTAATCAAGTGGAAACTAATAAGCAGGATATGATATTTATATAAAGCGTAAATAACCTGATAGGTTGCAAATATAATATTTAATCTTTGGCTGTTCATGCAAATCTATCTGTTTCTTTTTTCAGTCATATTTCAAATATTATATATAATCTGTTTTAATTGAACTACATTAATAGAAACCTTTGTATAACTCTATAGAATGCAAATGCGAGACCAATACACAGACCTCGCTGACTCTCCTTAATGAAAATTGTATTTGTAACAAATTGAAAACCTCTTTTCTCTCTTCCTGTATTGCATCCCTCTCTCTCTCTCTCTCTCTCTCTCTATCTTTCTCTATTTATCTCTCGCTTTCTCTATTTCTCTCTCCATTTCTCTCTCTTTCTCTCTTTCCAACATTTTTCAGGTGTATCTCTTTTCTCCCCATCCTTTTCTCCACGTTATGGTATCAACATGATACGCTTATGTAATTGTTGCTACTCTATTAAATCGTCCATTAATATTACGTAGGCCTATTTGTTAAAAAAAAAAACCTTTGTTGATCATGTTTTATACTGAATATATCTTTAAATAAAAAAACAAATATGTTGTAGATTTGTGACCGGGGGAATTGGATGTGAACGAATTCAATGACCAAACTGAAATCTGATACGAAAGGAAGGATTTGTAGCTCGTTAATGATACCATTTGGTTTCAATGTCAATGTTTTCATTTGAATCGATCCGAAACCTTAACACTTTTATCACTCTTGTGTGGTCGAAGATGCAAAGTGTTTAAACCACAGTCACTCATTCGCGGATATGATGGGTTGAGATATCATTGATTTGAGACGGTCTGTCGACAATTGTTAATGGGGGGAAGGAGGTATGATATGATTTCGTTCGTTCGTGTTTCCTTAGATCAGGTTAAATTCAGAGTTCCTAAATTAAATCTTGATTTTCGGAGTGGTTGCTACAACCGGCCGTGTCAGACACGTTGCCCAGGGGTGCGAGATAGGACTCTTGTATCATGCCCCCATTATATGATATGAATCAGACAAGCTGGTTGAGGAATGTATAAATGCTGATGTGAATTCCTGAACCACCCAACTGATTAATTATGTTTATCGGTTTTTGACAATTGTCTCAATGGTTCGTTGTCAATTCCCCCCCCCCCCACATGGTACATGTACAATATACAAGGCAGGACGAAGTCATATCTATATTTTTTATCATGCGAGATCAGAGACGGCCCTCCCGAGGGGGGGGGGGGGGCAGGGGGAGGGGGCACAGTGTCGCCCCACACTTGTTCAAGCACCCGAAAAGTTCCCCCTTTTACCGCTTTTACTTTGACAAGTGCCCCTATTAATTAGTAAAAGTGCCCCTTCCACTTTTCAACTCTAATAAGTGCCCCTTTTATTTGGACACGTGCCCATTTTTCTTTGCAATAAGTGTCCATTCTCAAAAGTACCCTTTTTAATTTCCTGTAAGTGCATCTTTTCAGGTACGAGAAGTGCCTCTTTTCACTTTTGATAGGTGCCCCCTTCACCTCTGATAATTGCCCTATTTAAATCTGAAAGGGGCCTCTTTTACTTCGACAAGTGCCCCTTGTCCTCTTATTAATTACCCCCATTTTAACTCGGATAAGCGCACCTTATATTTTCACATGGGCCCTTTTTCTTTTCTAATAAGTGTCCTTTTCCATATGATAAGTGCCCCATTAAAAAAGGAGCCCTTTCCCCTTCTCACAAGTGCCCCTTCTCTGGTAAAAGACCTTTTTTAGGTTCGAGAAGTTACTCCTTTTCACTTCAGATAAGTGCCCCCTTCACCTCCCAAAAATACCCTTTTAAAATCTGATCGGTGCCCATTTTCATTTATTATAAGTGCCCCTTTTCATATCTGGTCATGGGCCCTTTTCAGGTGCGATACGTGCCTCTGCTCACCTCTGATGATTGTCCTTTTAACAATGATACGTGCCCCTTTTTCGTTTCTAACAGGGGACCAATCCCCTGTTCATAAATCCCCTTTTCACCTCTAATAAATGCCCCTATCAATTTCTGATGGAAGCCCATTTTCCATCGACAAATGCCCATTTCGTATTCTCATGACTGACCTTTTTCACCCCTGGTGAGTGCCTCCTTTTAAGAGTGTAAGAAGTGCCCTATGTTCACCTCTGATACTTACTCTTTGTACTTTGACACATGCTCCTTTTCTTCTCTGATAAGTGTCCCCTTTACCTCTCATCATTAAACGTGCCCCTAATTTCAAGCCACTAAGAGCAATTTCCCCCAAAGCTCGCACGCATCTACAGATGTTATACTGATGTTACTTATCAAAGGTTTTTTCAGTCTTCCGTTATGAGAATGTGCTTATAACCCCCATCAGGATTGGGTTTTTTCCTTTTTATAAGATGTAATGTTTCGCACTGCGACCTCAAAAATCTAAACATTTTCCCTCGCTCTTAATCAAATTTGCAGACCATCAAACCCAACTGCGAAACATGAAGCTTAAGCAATATCTTGTATGGTGTATAAATAAAACAAATATTAAAATCCCTGTTAATGTTATCACGACGTAGGGGTATAAATCAATGTCTAAAAAAATGAATATTTACGCTTTGAGATCTCCTTTTGTAGGTGCCTTTTTTTCAGAAAGTGCCCTTTTTTCTTGTTGTCCCCCCCCCCCCCACTATGGAAGTCGCTCGGCCGCCCCTGTGCGAGGTTGAAGACGAGGGAGGGCGTGCGGTTGTTTAGAGAGGCACAGCCAGCTATACACGGAGTTTGGCCAACTTGGTTTCATTTGGTCACGCCATGGCGCGTATTCGTTTGATTTTATAAGGCTTCCTCAGCAAAGCACTATTTGCCATATTATGCCCAACTCGTACCAGGTTGGCCAAACGCTCCTCATCAATGTCTCTGTAAAGAAGAATATAATTTGTTTTCCCTATCGAATCTACACTACACAATATGAACTGCATGTTAGAGCTTCCTCATAAACCTCTCAACACATGGGGAAATGTGATGAAAAAATCGGGAGTTCCGATATAAAAAAATATATATATTTAAAAACACATTCTGTAATCCATGCTGTAAGCTTCACTCTTCTTTGTTCGATGCATATTTCATTCAGAAAGTGAAAGCTGTTTTATAATCAAGATGAGCCTATCCGATACGAAAGCAGGAAATTATCCACCAATGAAATTTATCAAATATTTGTTTCCTTGCTTACCGGATGTGCAACGAGAAAGGATCATACTTACCAATATTCATCATCGCCTCAAAGTCCATATTTGAATGACAACGTCACCACAACTACGTGCATCACCACGATATCAAAAGTACCCTGTGGACCTATAATCCTTGACAAAGGGTTTGTCAGTGGCATCGACACAATTTTTGGAATTGATTTTTAGTTACACTTTCATTTACCCTTTCGATCGAGAAGGTGAAATGGAAATTTACTATGCAATCTCTGTTTCGCTACTTTTATTGGATTTTGCAAAGGCGCAACCTGAACGTAAGTACAGTGAATGTAATTATTATTATAATTTAAAAGGATGATGTAGCAGATTTTTTTTAAACAAATCCCTCTTCTCTGTGGCAGGGATCATAACAAAATAGGACATTTTCGAAATGTAACCGAATTTACACTTAGGTGCCTAGATACGAATGATTTCATTCACCTATAATTGTATTTCAATAGTCAAAATGTAAATTGCATATTATGTGATTTTAGGTAGGGCAAGCTACGATGTTTGTCCTACCTAGCAAAAACTCATTCATTCGTAACAGGTGAAATATTTCGTATCGAGCGTCTATAAAAGCATATATTCATAAAATTGCATATTGGCATGATTAGGGAACAAAAAGGCCCGACTGTTGATGAGCCCGAGAGTGTGAAAGATGAGTGTGGAAAATGTGTTTTCTTCAGAAGTATTAACAGATGCATTTAAAAGGACATTCGCATGAGCGAATTCTGCATTCGTATTATGAAATACGGCTATTCTATTTTGATTTTAGATTATGTTCTCATAATGAAGCTGGTCCCTCTTCCAAAGAGGCTCCTTCAAAATGGAAATAAAAAGAAAACAGTAAGGATAACCGTAAGTATACAATGTCAAGTTGATGATAATATCTAGACATTGACGAATATTAGTCAGTATTATAGAACGTCCTGTTTGTCTCAAGCCTAGCCCTAAATACACCAATGGAGCTATCAATTAGAATAATACATTTCGCCACAGGTTCCATGATACTGACTGTAATGATAATAACAATTTAAAAAGGACATGCATTAATACTGTATTCTTAAAACACAAAAACATTAGGCCCGATTTGAGATTCGAACCATTAACCGTTGGATTGAGAATCAAATGAATGAACCACTAACCACAACACCTGTCATATATTTTTTTTAAAGAAGAAAAAAAAGAAAGATGATACAATCTTCATAATGTCATGCATTTCCTAATGAAACCAAATAATTTCTCTAATTACAGCTTGGGTTTGCACCTTCCAAGATGATGAGTGTGGAATTTCCCAAAGCCTCGCAGACTCTACAGATTGGCTTATTCCAACCAATGGTAGGGGACCTACTGCAAATTATATGAATTTATTTGTCATATTTATGTTTTGTCTCAATTATTATTTTCAAGAGTTGAAATTTAATTGTTTGCATTTTCTTTTTGTACAAATATTTTTTATTTCAATCACTGACTGCGATGAAATGATAATATATCTTTCAGTCAATCTATAAATCACCCTTAATTAACGATAGACAACATTTATCTGTATCGAAAATAATATCGCTAGTGATATTCGTTTGTCTCGCAATGTGGTCAATAAGGAATCTAAAAGATCACGACGTTTCGTATGCTACTGCGATACTTCGTCAGGTGATAAAAACTATTGTAAGCAAGGGTCTTTTATACTTTACGGGAGGACCGGCGGAGCGGTCTATAATTCGATCGATAATTGGAACAATAACGCCCAATGCCTATTGGTCGACGCACACGGTGATCGACCAATCACCAAGGCCGCTGGTTCGGCCGCTGGTTCGGCTGATGCACCAGGCCTATTGGCCGACGCATACGGTACTCAACCAATCAACGGGCCGCTGGCTCGGACCGTCTGCTGAATGGAATCGACCGTTGTTGGCTGGCAGGACGGCGAGTGTCATGGCGGTGTATCGCCCGCATCCAAAATTCGGGGACATCGATCCCGTTGTCTCTGTTGAAATTATTAGGATTGAGACGGATATTGATAGCTTCTTTTACCCTCCGTGTATACCAATGTCGTTCCTGGGAAAGGCACTGAACCCCGTCCCAGTCTGGTTGATGCTGGTTATCCCAAGCATATTCGGCTACGGCTGAGTTGTCAGTTCGACGGAATATGACGTCCCTCTTATGCTCAGTGATTCTTTCTTTTATCGGACGGGCAGTTTCACCAATGTAGGATCTATCACAGGCCTTCTCAACTGGCGCCGCGCGCGCCACTCGTGGCGCTTGCGGTCAGTCAGAGTGGCGCGCGGCTGTTCCAAAAAAAATTATGAAAAAAAAATTAAAAATTAAAAATTAAATTTAAGAAAGAGAAGATCAAAAATATTTTAAAATAAAAAACTCAGCAAAATCAAAAAGTCGCAGTCGAAGTTGAGCCCAAAATGTAAGCAAGCCATTTTGTTTATTTGATTTTCACTTCATTTTGACATTTTTCGTGTTTATTGCACCAAAATAACTGCATATAAATTAACTTCCAGTGTAGATTTTAGCCAGGAATTGTACTAATTATTTCACATCAATATGAAATTATGATTGATGTTTTATGGAACAAAAAGGTGTTAAAAATGCCACATCTGGGCCTTAAAAAAGCCCTAAAATCCACTAGCTTCCGGGGGCTTCGCCCCCCTGGACCACACCCGGTATCGGCTCGGTCGCTACGCTCCTTCGCATACAGTCATCAAACATACAGGTTGGCACTTCAACCTCAATACATTTTTATTTTGGCGCTTCTAATAAACTAGTTGAGAAGGCCTGATCTATCACATCCTTTACAAGGGATGTTGTACACAATGCCGTCCCGTCTATGTGGAGGAATTGGATCCTTGGGGCGTGTAAGTTGTTGACGTAGGGTGGTATCTGATCTGAAAACCGTTCGAATTCCATGGCTCTCTAGGCGGCGCTTGAGTTGTTGGGAGACCCCATCAATGTACGGCAAGACTGTAAAAGTCTTGTATACCTTCTGATCCCTGGGTTCCGACGATCTATTCTTGGTATTGTGTATAAAACGGCGTGGGTAACCGTTGAGACTCAGGGCACTGCGAACACGGGTCCGTTCTTTGCATGGCTGTTGTGGACTTGTCACAATGCGTGAAGCTCTGTCAAATAGACATTTCACTAGACCTCTCTTCACCGATATGGGATGGTGAGAGTCAAACGCTATGTACTGGTCTGTGTGGGTAGGCTTCCTATAGACTGAGGTGGAGAGCCTATGGTTGTCGTGTCTATGAACTAGAGTGTCTAAGAATGCTATCTTCCCTTCACACTCTATCTCTGATGTGAACTGGATGGTTGGTTCAAGGCTATTCATGTGTTTAAGCAGCTTATCTGTTTCAGAGATGGGAACTATGATGAAGGTGTCATCTACGTATCTCTTCCAAACACGAGGCAAGCAAGAGAGGGGACATGTGTCCAACGCTTCTTCTTCGAAACTCTCCATGTATAGGTTGGCCACGACAGCCGAGACTGGACTGCCCATGGCTGCTCATAGTATGAACCTTTATACAGAAACATTTATCTGGCTCAAACAACGTTTAATTTAACTGAGTGACAAACTGCAGTACTTCATTGGGTCTTACTTTTTGGTAAGTTTTTTAATTTAATATATTGCCTACTGGAAACGGGTCATTCATGTATTAAACCTAAGGAAATTTGTGATATTCATTAGTCAACAAGCTCAACTGGCTTTCTCACTCAATCATGACGTTTTGAGGAGCTATACCAGGAAATGCTGAGAGCAAAGCCTGTTTTGTATAAGTTGATAATTTCTCAGCTTTTTCACGGCATCCAACATTTGCTGCTGCTACCCAGAATAAATAGTTGTCAAGTGAGGATTTCCCAACCTTTTACATGGTGGCTTTATCTCACTTAAGAGTAAATTATTGTTTTATTTGTGTCGTTCAATAACCGAAAGAAGAGACCATGAGATATTCTCATGTATGGAAATACCCTGAAATATGTTGACATATCTCTTTGGGGAGATTTTCATTCCAACAATCAACTTTTACTAGTTCTCCACTTGTTGATTCCAGCCAGCACAAATACATTTTCTGGTCGAGTCTAAAAATGTTACCATTTTACAAAGTTTGTCTTTGCTAACTCGAGTGCATTATATCTTCAGATTTTGGTTAGTTCGTTTAAAAGAAGAAATCATGAACTGTTTTCTTGAAAATATATATATATTTTTTTTTTATTTGGGGTGACCATTTCTAACTATTTATATATCTGGGATGGACTCTAGAGGCACATGAAGCGGATGAGGACACGTTTACTCCTCTCCCCTCACAAGACCTGATATAGAAAGAACATACTATTTACGTCTACAAAACAATTAATATTCAGCAATAAACAATCTTTATAGTGTTCTAAAATGCAAAGACTCAGTATTCAAAAAATGAAATATCGGTCGTTCGCTACTCTCTAGGAGTGTCAGATTCAAGCACTGTACTTTGCTATGTCTGGCGATAGGTTCTAGTTCTGTTGGTATAGGGGTTTGTTATGAATTTAACACACAAATAAAAACACAAATTTCATTCGTTGTCTGTATAGTTACATCTTACAACCACAATTTATTAATGAAATTAACAAAATAAACATCAACCTGCGTTTTCCAAGACGTGTAGTCTACAGGTATATCCTGGTGATGAACAATGAAAATAGTATCACATGTCTTTTACCCTCAAGCAAAATATTCCCACAATCTTCCTGTGTTTCTAAGCAAAAGTATCATTACCCCTTTTGGTGCAGTACTGCAAGTAACACGACGTGAGCTCACTAATAATATGCCCCTTAATCATTTACGGAAAAAAGGTACAAGTCTAAATGCTTCCGCATTAGTGATATCTTCCAATTAAATGTTCCAGATATAACCGATACTTAACAACCGCCGTTGAAAGTTTCTGCAGTTTGTCTCTAAGTGCTAACGTCACGTCTATAAGCACCCGTACGTAACTCGCGACCGAATGTCCATAGGTATCTGATGTGTCGTTCGTCGGTAGCGAGGATGTAGCTGGACAACGTAGTAACTGCAGCACGAAGTTCGAGCCGTCTTACTGCTTCAGCGAGTAGTCGTTCTTTGAAGTCGAGCTCCACTGACTGTTTCATTGTAGATAGCCCACGAGTACCCTGAAGTCAAAAACCGTCTAGAAGACGTATAAACCCAGCACGTCTGTGACTGCTGAAAAACAATACATGCAACCCAATGGTCATAGCATACAATGTATATCCAATCTATTAAATAGGATCATAAATTATACGAACATGGCTGCTTTCATGTATCAGACAAAATATCCTTATTAACATTGTCCTACAATGATATCCACTGTATTTCATACACATATGTAATACTTATCAAGGCTATTAAAGCACTATACAAATTACCTCCCCTTTTAGCAGGGAAATATTATAAACCTCTTCAATCCCAAGTACTACATGTAACTTCTGCTAAATAAATGCACGATAATTTGGTAAAGTACATAGTCTATCTTCCTTCCCATTTGTACAAAAGAAAAACCCAGAATAACTGCTTCTCTTAGCCTACATACAAATGCTCCAATAAATCATTTCAATGCTTGGCTAACACAATGCTATGCCTTCTCATAAACACTTAACCCCGAGTACTTTTGTAGCCTTTCCCTACCTATGCCACGCCCTATATCTGAAAACTATCCTACACTCAAAAACATGGATACAGATATGAAAAAGAATACAACAATGTCGCTTACAGGTGTCGAAGACATTTTAGGAGCTGTAGAGGAGTCTTCTCCTGGCCTGCTTGCCCTGATTTCACCAAGATAGCACCAAAATGAGATAATTGCTGCGCATCCTAGCTAACTCCTCTCACATGCACTCAGCAAACAGGTCCTGCTTGGACCAGTGCTAAATTCGTTCTCCCCTGCCAATAACACATGCACCCTATACTTCACATAGCACAAGTGTAGCTCTTTTCTCTACGGTATCCCTGAAAAGCACATCACACCCAAAACTCTCCCATTGAAAAGCACACATCACACACATAGCTCTCCCATTGACAACATGCACTCTAGCTTGAGAGCCTATTGTTCCCTAAGTCTTGTTAGACATAACTACTCCCTGGGCCAAATACTAGAAATAACTATCCCCTGGGCTAAATACCAGTCACTTTGTGACAAGAAGCAGCCTCAAGCTAATAACATCTGACACAACTGGGTTATTAACTCTTTAACAATGACCAGTTAATCGTGCTCTACGTTAATCACATGTGAGTGAAATCAAATTCAAAATCAAATTCGAAGTGAATCAAATTAATGAATTGTTTTTTGGTTAAGTCGTAGACCAAATCACCCCCCCCCCCCCTCCCCTCCTCAAAGTAACACAAAGAATGACCAAGTACAGGGTGTTGATTAACAATTTGCATCTGTCACTTCACAGATGGGAACCGTTACTACAGACCAGCTATTAACCAAGCAGGTTCTGGAACATTTGCCACCTCCTTTCTTCCACCTGCATCGTACCCGACTTCTGGAATTGGTGTGCTGTCATTCGATTTCTTCTTCTACACCTACGTTCTGCCTCGTTATTATGGATATCTTGAAGTCACAACGTGTGGGGATGTGGATCCAGTCCTAATATTAGCCAACAATGAAACTTACTGGTATTTCAGAGAAATCGAATTCAACTGCGGATCATACCCTGTGAAGGTATGTGTAATGTGGTCGCAAGGACTTTCAAGAAACCAACTCAGTGAAAACAGAACCCTATCAGAACGCGCCTGTAGAAATCATGATTAATGAGTAATAAACCTATGAATGAATTCTTTTCACATTTCGAAAGGTGACGCAAAAGGCCTTTGAAATATTCCTAGGTTGATTTTTTTGGGAAAGTCTTTGTGATCGTCCTGATTTTATTCCAGAGAAAAAATACACTTGGGCGTCTTTGACTACATTATGGCCTTCTGCTTCTTGGAGACATTAAACTATCATCTGTGCAAACCCATATGCCGTGCAGTAGTGCGTTGTCAATGCTTGTCGCGGTCATTTCATGATAAAAATAAGAAAACTTGATCCAACTTTGTGGGCAAACCTGAGTATTCAGATAAAATACAACTTTAGTAACTTGGCCTGTATGCCCCAATTGGTATGAATTTGGATCACAAGGTTATTTCCTTTGAATTTTTATTTTACGTGACTACTAACAAAGCATATGCATGATTGTACATGTAAGTATGCAACCGGGGGCGTGTATTTAATAAATTAAAAGGAAAACAATTATAATCTATGGCAACATCATCGTCTATTGCTTCGTGGTGATATTACAATACCCTCTGTATTATCCCTTGTGCATTACAAAAGTGCGTTGTCAATGGTTTTAAACATATACTTAAAAGGCTGATAACGATAGCACTGTATAGCATTGTATACATATCTCTCAAATAGTTTTGGACATTCAGACAATTTCCTCACTCTTGTCATTGATGTCTATATCATCTTCTCTACCAGGCGCGTACGCAGGGGGCGTTTTTTTTGGGGGGTAGCCCCCCCCCCCCCCCCCCCCCCCACACACACTCAGCGAAATATAGGTCGACGCGATTTTCCCATTTCCGGGG